>JBBMKC010238880.1:0-11038 GCA_037834085.1 Bipalium vagum | reverse complement strand
ATATGATAAAAACATATTGGCTTCCTGCTGTTGCTGACAATGAACTGATGTGGTTTTAACAAGATGTACTAATTGAATATTATTAACAACTGATAATGGACAAAATCAGTATATTATACTTATAATTTTTTTTACTATTTGACTTAAACTGCTTTATAAAATAGAATATAATATTTTATTATATGAAATTTTAATAGAATATTTAATTTATATATTATGTATTATTTTGTATTATTATTATTATTATTATTAGATATTATTATTAGATATTATTTTTTTATTTTATTTTTTTATTATTATTTTTATTATTATATCAAATCACGAATATTTTACTGCTTCACATATTTTATTCGTCATAAATCTATTAATAAAACAACATAAAAATAATCATAACACTTCTAACAAAAAATTTATTTAAAAAATTTATTTTGAATTATGAAATTAAAATAATATTTATAAATTAATATTTGTTTTAAAAGTATGTATATATATAAAATATTTATCACAATTTTAAAATTATTATATCTAATATAATATAATCATATTTTATATATAATGAATAGCCTGCCATTTATTTTATATTAATAATAAACCATCAAATATAAAGCATAAATAAATAAATAACAGAATATTTCGTTATAATATATTAATTTTAAAATATTGACATGGAAATCATTATGATGTATAATATTATCAATTATTATGTATAGAAATTTATCATTTCTTTTTACTTAATAATATATTGACAAGCACGTCGATATTTCCAAATTATTCATTAAAACATGTCCTATAAGTTTATTCGCATGAATTCATTTAAACAAAAATTCACACATGATTTGCTTTTAATGGTCATAATAATAATAAATAAATAAATAAATAAATCAATAAATAATAATAATACTAATAATAATAATAATAATAAATAATAATAATAATTATTATTTTTTTTATAGCAATATATAAAAAATGTAATTTCATTAAAATATATTTTTTGCCATACAAAATAATTTTTTAAAAATCCGTCAGGTATTAATTTATGTTAATTTTGATGAAGAACGCGTCTGTTGTGTGAAGTTAACATTTAATCTTTTTATCTCTTATTGAATTACAATGACAAAACAAATGAAATAAATTTACAATTAAATTAATTTTTGGCCTTTAACCCAGGCAGTACAATCTACAACACTTTTTCATCTTATAAATAACGTTATTGAAATGTTTTAAAGAGACATGAAAATCTTTATAATTAAATTATAAAGTCGTCATTTGAAATTTAAATTTTTCAATTTTTTTCGGTTAATTTCTGGGATTTAAGAAAAACATATAATCTCGTGTCTGTAAAATTTTGACTTTGTTTAGAAAATAAATATAAAAAAATCTTAATATATAATTAATTTATTAATTAAAGATATTTTATTTGATATTTCAATTTTTCGCTTTTTGAAATATTTTTTGAGTGATTTTTTTTAATTAAATTTATTTGTTTTTTTATAAAAAAAATCAAATTTTATGATATTTTGTTACTTGTAATAATAATATATTATAGATAATAATATATTGGGTTGGTCACTTAGTAATTTAAAATCATTAAAAATAAAAAAAAAGGAAAAATCTGAGGAATATTACTCTTTTAAACTTTTAAGGTCACAATATAGTGCATATTTAAATCCGAATCATGTTTTTATTAGTTGGTGTCACAAAATCAATTCGAATAACGAAAAATATTATTGATATGACAAACATAGTACAGTTGTTGTGGATAAACTTAAATCGATTAAATATCAATCGTATCAATTTCTGATAATAAAGTAACAAAATGATCAAATCGATGATAATATAGTTCAAAAGATGGTTTATAGACAGTATAATAAGAACAAAAGAATGAGAATCAGTTGTCAACATGATATTCAAATTCAGATAGATTGTTAAGGAAAAAAAGATAATTCACCAACTTAAAATTGAACCAATCCTCTACGGATGACTGAGCTTGATAGGATTGACTTCATATCATTTTCTTGAACTTACATGGGAATAATTTCTTGTAGTTTTAGTTTTAATAATGTTTCAACTCTTGCTTCAGCATTTAGACGATGTTTTTAATTTTTATAAGAATAATTGATGTCTGTCAAATGACTAATCTGGTCGTTGACTAGAGTATCAAAAATATTACTTCAATAAAATTTGAATTTTCCTCAGTTTTTATTTAATACTCCATATTCACCTAAGAATATAAAAAATAATTATCTTTTGTTAATAGTTTTACTTATTATTATTATTGGGCTTGCTTAAAGAGCTTTTTTCCTAAAGACCCCTCTAACTAAAAGAGGAAATTATCCAATGATTTTATTAAATAAAAATAGTAGAAAAACCCTTTTTATTTTTCAATAAAGGGACTACAAACGGGCAGTCACTCTATCAAACTGCAAAGTCACTTAAAAACCATAAACTGCTCAGGTAGTCACAACACATAACTTCATTAAAAGCTGTGCCAAGGAAACCCCTGGTCAGTCAAAATTAATTATCAATAAAGAATATACTTAGTTTTCCTGATCATTTTCTGAGCGAAAAAATAATGAATTTTCGCTGGCTTACCTAATATTTCATAGTTTATTTTAGCACCTCTGATTGGCTATTTAAGCGGTCAAGTACAATGTAATTTCTATAATTATTACTAAAAATAAATTAAAATTCTAAAAATTTTTTAAAAATTACAATTAAAGAATTGTAGGGTGACATGCTGCTTAATAAAAATCAATAGTTATTTTAAAATAATATTTTTAATCACTTTTTTAAAATTTAATTAATCAATTTGAATTAATAATTAAAACAAACAATTTTAAGTTAGCCAGGATATTATTTAAATTTTATTTTTAATCAAAAATTGTATTAGTTTATTCGTTCTTCATAACAGTAGAGAATATGACACGTGAATGTGAAAAGTATTTATTCAAACAAATCAATAATAAATAACATAACTCTATTAAAAGAGAATTACAAGAGAGGAATTGAACCTCAACAAACTGTTCTGCTTTCAATATCTTACAAATTATCTTCTCCATTAGATCTCGATTGACAACAGTGTTTCTTCACGTTAAAGTTACTTCTAAGTTGCTGGTATTTCAAAGTAGGATAAGAAAGTCTATTCCAAGCCATTAATTCCATTTTATGTTTAAACTTCTGGAAAGTATGTTAAATCTAGTAATTGAAAAAAACATACCGAATCTAAAGTACATTTGGCCAAAATAATCTTTAATAAAATTAGTACAGTTTTCCATACGATAGAATCGATTTTCGAAGCATTCTTTTTATGCTGAAGGTGGTGCTTCACATACCAATACCTTGAATTTTCAGGTAGATTTTTCAGGTAATGAGAAATGCTCACCAGATCATTTATTTTTATGCTGATGTTTAAAACACGTCATAGGTGATAAAAACGGTGAATTATACATTTTAGTGACTGAAAAATCAATCATTTGTCAGGCGGTGTAGTCACAATAAAGAATAATTCTCGATTTCAACTCCCCTCTCTAGTTTTGAAAATCACCTGTGTCAGGAAAACGTCTTCACATTCAACATTCATCTTTATAGAATTTTTAAAAATTATCGTTACCAGGTGGCATCTTTATCCGCTTTTTTGTTTACAACATTGTTTGATTTTACAACCCTGGTTGGTCTAGATTTAACTTTAAATGCTGAAACAGTATATTGTTGCTTGTTTTCATGGTCATACGGATAGATCTACGTTTCATCATTAATAAATGATGATCTAAATTAAATTTGAATGAAATATTAACTTTCTGGACCATTCTTGGAATCATTTAACACGACATTCCGTACCTTCAAGTGGTCAAGTAAAATGGTTTCCATGCCAATAAAACCAGATACCTAAATCTCACGGAACATGACATACCAATCCATTTCATTCATTTCACACTTATCATCAATGTTAATAGCTGAAATAGATATTGATGATCGATCATCACGAGTTTTTTCGTCCAGAGCTCTGCATCACGCTGGAATTCTCTGATTCATTTGTAAACGTAACTCCTAGGTGGTGCTTAATTCGGAGATGAAAAATAAAGTTGAGTATGACGTTGCTGTACGGCCACATTCTTGTTAGAAGTAAATCATCGAACAATAATTTTATGTACAAGTTTCATATTTTATGTAAAACTCTTATTTCAAATATTTACCTAATTAAAACAAATTCATTAATTTAGATTTATTCAATTGATCTATAGTAATTCTTCAAACCTTCACTGCACCAGTTATATATTTTAAAAAGATATTTTCAAGATATCGAATTATTATACAAATTTTTAATATATTTTTCTTTAAAATATTAATATATGTTTTGATTATTATAACAAAAAGTTTTTAATTTTGAGTTCTTTTTAAAATTATGGAAACCAATAAATTTTAAGAAAAATCGATTTATTATTATTTTTCAATAATAAAAAAGTGCAATATATATAAAATATATTTTCGGGCATTTTAATAATAATAATAATAATAATATAATTATGATGTTATATTTTAAAATTTTGCTGTGATTTATAAATGTTAAAAATAATTAGATTGGGTTTTTTTTGTAATTAATTAAATAATTAATATTAGTTTCCAAGTCACACTGTAATTAATTAAAATCCAAGCTCGGCTTCAAAATAAACTACGGAAAATGGGGAAAATCATTTCCACACAACGGCTTCAGTATGTTTTTATCAATCGTCTCTCGCATATTGATTTATTGTAAGAATTCAGTTAATTAAAACTATAAATCATTTCTTTGTCAATAAAAATCTTTTAATTTTTTAATAATAAACAATTAACAAATAATTTCATCTTTCCTACCATGTAGCTCAATGAACGGAGAAATAATAAATTACCAATGACTGGAAAAATGGGGGCAATTATTTTATCTCCTTGTACATATTTTATTCTTCAACATCAAAGAAAATTCAAAGGAAGATATTCCAATAAATTTTCAAAACAATCTTTGTTTGTTTGTATTGACAAAATTATGTTCATTGATTTTATTAAATATTTAATTTTGAACACCTCCAACATTACATGTTTTTTTTCCAATGATCAATAAATAAAATTTATTATTCTTTTTTTTTCTATTTATATTTTTTTAATATAATTAAATATACTATTTATTATTTTTGAATTAAGTACAGAACAAAATAATATTTAATTAAAAAAAATATCAAAATTAAATCTTGTCAATTAAAAGTTTAAGAATTATTAGGCTTGATAATTTCGGACTTGAGAAATATAAATAATATAATATATTCTTTTTATTTGAAACTTTAATATTATTAAATTATCAGCTACAAAATAAAATCAATTTATTCATTAACCAGTATTTCTTTTTATTTTTCAAATCAATAATTAAATTACTATTTATTGATGTTTTGTTAATAACATTTATTAAAAATAACAATTATTTTGAAAAAAAACTTAATTTTTAAAAAACTTTTAATTATTTTGAATAAAATTTTTTTCATCAGTTATAATTTCGTAATAAATATTTTTTTAATTTTAATTTTAATTTGAAAACGATTGCAAAATTACAAAAAAGTTCAAAATAAATATATGTGCAGTCTAACCTGTTAATAGCGAACCCTCTGGATAAGGAACATTAACATTAGACAATGAAAAATATAATTTTTGTTTTTTTAATAATTAATTAAGAAAATTGAAGCTCATAATCGATAAAATAATTTATTTTAACTATCGATTAACCATACAGTAAAATTTTATTCAACTGTTAATAACGGGTAACCAACACTTTTTGTTTAAATATTATCACTGTTTAAAGCAATTTAAATCTGTCGATAATGAACATTAGTAAAAAAATAACAAAATCGGTTGACTATTAAAAGCAGAAAGGAAGTAATCAGGTTTGTTAACGAGAATCGCAACTATCCACAGTCAATTATCAACTTGGTACAATGAATTGTACTCTCCAAGGAGCGGATGTCATTCAAAACATTACAGATCATCATCTCAAAGCTCAAAGTACATTAGGAATCACTAATAATTTTGATGGACCTTTATTCCAATGGTTTCTACAAAAAAAGTTCTACTAAATAAAGGCTCAAGAATTTATTTGACTTAATTATTAGGCTACTGTACATTAAATTTAAAAAAGAATTCTTAGTTTCTATTTTAATTAGCAAAATAAAATTTCATTGGTTGAGATTGAATGTACTGTCTAACAAAGCTGACTCTTTATGATAGTGTTAAGAACTAAATTGTAAAATTTACTCTTGATCTCGAAGTATATTCCTCGTTTGTAAATTATCCGATTGAAAATAATGGCAAGAGACTTTTATAATCTAATGGAAATTTGGTTCAAATTCATTTTTGATTTTTCTTATGTTGGCACTTAAATTTCTTTTGTTTAGCATATTTGTTGCTGGTAGTATTTTGTGAGTCCTTTTCAAATTAAAACTGACCTTTATATGGCATATGCTAGTTTGAATATTAAAATGTTTATTTTAATAGTAACAAAAGTTACTAATGTTCAGATCTACTAATTAGTTACTAATCAGTTACTAATTATTTCAGATCTATTTTTAGTAACTTGATTATTAGCCATTTATTGACTGGAATTGAAATCCATTAGGAACTCTTTCCATATTTTAAAACGATGAGCATAAAAAATGTCATTAATAAATAAAGGATAATAAATTATATGAATTGCTTTTTGGAAAAGTAAAAACGAATTTTTAGTAAAAGATTATTTATATCAAATTAATATAATATAATATATTTATTCTCTATAAATATACAAATTAATCACACAATACGTATTTATATTTAAAAAATGTTATAATATTAATAATAATATTAATAGTAATATTAATAATAATAGAAATCATAAGAATTTGAACAAAAATTATAAAATGTTATGAAATTTGTAATAAAAATAACAATATTACTGCTGACACTTGAGATATCACAGAATTTCTAAAGCCTTTAAAATATGCTTTGATCATGTTTATTTCAATTGATCTAATTCATTTTCTTTAGATATTAACTTTCAGTAGCTATTAACTAAAACAACTAATTAAGTTACCTTTAATTATCCTGAATTATAATGTAACTCGAGGTAAGGCATAAAGAGAATATAAATTAATGGAATAAATAATTTGATGGTTTGTTTTTATGATTCAGAATTATTAAAATATTTACGATTTTACGAGTCAAACCAAAAATATAAATAATCACAGTTTTCATTAATGTTTATTATTGTGTTATACTACCATTAAAAATAAAAATAAAAATAAAAATAAAAATAAAAATAAAAATAAAAATAAAAATAAAAATAAAAATAAAAAAAAGAATAAGAATAAAAATAAAAATAAAAATAAAAATAAAAATAAAAATAAAAATAAAATTAAAAATAAAAATAAAAATAAAAATAAAAATAAAAATAAAAATAAAAATAAAAATAAAAATAAAAATAAAAATAAAAATAAATAAAAATAGAAAATAAAAAATAAAAATAAAATAAAAAAATAAAATAAAAAATAAAATAATAAAAAAATAAAAATAATAATAATTTTAAATATTTATAAGCATTAACAATACTTTATTTATTATCCACAGATTGAAAATAATAGAAAAATATTGATGATTTCTGTTCTGGTTTATTTTGATCTTTGTTATTTTATTCAATCATTATACATAAAAAATGTTCTTTTGAATATTTTTATTTGAAAAAAATTAATTTGAAAAAAATCAATACATCTTGTTAGGAAGATAAAAATATTCAAAATATTTGTCGAGTCTAATTTATATTGATTTTTAAATTGACTGACAGTTGACTGAAGCCGTGAACAAGATAAAATATTTGAGATTGACAAAGAATTTAATAAATACTAATTATGAACTTACGTTTGGGAGATGGAAATATTCTGATTTTGCCCCGATAATCAAACAGCTCTCCAACAAATTCAAAAGGAAGGAGTATGGCTCGATATTCGAGGAGTACCGGAGCCATTGATAGGAAAATATACGGCTTTCGTAAAGAAGAGATTAAGTTGAACAAAGTAATTTCTTTGGAATTTATTGCAAAATAAAAATCTATTAATTTTTTCAAAACAGAAAAGTTACTGTGTTATCTGCAAAATAAAATTTCTTTAAATTTTCTAATATTAAATAAATAAATAATTCAAAATATCCATAAATATAAAATATTTATTTGTATACAGCATCGTTTTCGTAAGTTTTAGGTCAGTAAACCATGTCAAAAAGTAATTAATTTTTAATAAAATATTTAACGTTAACTCTCTCATTTTTATCATAGGAAATCTTTGTTTACTAACAATATTATTGCTTGAAAAAATAAAAATAAATTTTTATCGTTTAAAACAAAATATGAAAACTTTTTTTCTACATTCTAAATCCAGGGGTGGTTCAATTTTTAATTTTTTTTATTAGTTAACATAGAAATTTTAACACTATTAGCATACTTTTTCTGTATTGTGCAACTGATCTTCGTAAAGTGCTGTTCACAGGAGAATTAAGGTGGTAAGGCTAAAAAGTATTTAAACTCTACCAGATACAGACCAATACTTCCATTGAATATTCCACTTTGGTGTTGATTTGGACGGTTGTCAGTTATATACACACAGAATTTCCAATAGTAATAAAAGTTTACTTCACTTGATTTGATATCGAATATTTTCCATCTGTTGTTCTAATTATTTCTGGTTTTGAATTTGTATATTTTTATATTAACATTCATCCTTGAAGACCAGACAAACATAAGAGCATCGTCGGTGATGATAATAGACTATGCAGCTTACGGAGATCTATCACATGGGATCGTCAAGAAAGGTTCTCTAGTTAATCGTCAGCAAGCCCAGGCAACCATTGAGATTCGCAACCAATGCCATGCCTAATGCTTTAATACTTATCCTTACTTTAGTATTATATTAGTTTCCGCCTCTCAATGTCTCTTTCTTTTAGTGTATATGGTAACCATCCATCTTTTTTTAAAAATCTTAACCATGGGTGCTAAATGCACTGAAACTTGTTTAAACAGCATATAATGTGATTAATTAAGAGCACACAATGTGATTATAACAGATCTTCATCGATGAGCACCTGTTATTCATAGTCCTCGAACATTTTTGACTGATCCGAATTAGATTTGTCACTGACACTGAAATCAGCCATGTTGAAACGTTAAAACCATTCTTTGAATCGTTTCTCCATGGCTGCAGTCCTTTCCAAATTGGAAGCAGAAAATAAACACTTCCCGGAAATATGGTTTATGGTAGTCAAATTTTGATATTTTTTATTGAGTTACACAAAATGTTATTGTTACAAGTTTAAACGTTTATTATCAAAATATTATTCAAAACCTCTCGCCATTTTCGTCATGGATTGTTTTAAGTTGAATCGCAAGCGGTTTGTAAGTTCTAAATGCAATATTATTTATGCTAATATAAAATCAATGATCTAATTTTAATTATTGGAAAAAATATCCTTAATATCAGTTGTTTTAATAAACTATATAAATGTCGCAAAAAAGTCAAAAGAAGGAAGAAATTAGGTACATTCTTAAATTTTATTTCCTGAAAGGAAAAAATGTCACCAAAACCGCCAAAAAGATATATGATGTCATTTGAGCTAATACTGTATCAGAAAGAGCTCCCCTTGAATGGTTTGGTCGGTTTCGCGATGGCAACCCATGCCAGATACATCTCGTTCTGGAAGATCAATAGCAGATAAATACGTTGAAATCCACAAAATAATTGAAAAAGATCGCCACATAAGCATTTATGACATTGCAGAATCTCTTCGCATTTGTCAACAAACTAAATTAAAATATTTGGAAAACCTCGGATAAAAAAAGAAGCTCGATATTTGAGTGCTTCATAATTTATCGGAAAAAAGTTAAGTGACTGAATTTCCGTCTGCGAAAATTATTTGAAAAGTTTTGAAATGAAACTATTTCTTAAACGATTGATGAAAATGGATAAGATATGACAATAATGTAAGAAAAATCTCCTGGTCAAAAAGGCAATGAAACTCCACAAATTCACACACAATATTTCTTAAACCCTCTTATTAAAAAAGGAAAAGGACTACAGACATTTTTTATTATGGGCAAAGGTCGTCATAAAATATTTCCACAAATTATATTACTTATTTATTTTTTACTTTACTTTTTTTATTTATTTTATAATATTATTTAGTTTTTCAGTATTTATGTATTTGAAGTGTTTAAGGCTATAGATTTAAACAAAAATTAAGAAATCAAATAATTTATTTTTTGTGACGAGGACAAGATGTAATAATTGACAATAATATCCTTTTGATTATTATTGAATAAGTCTAAATCGTAAAAGGCTGATATTAATATTGTCTTAAAACGATCAATAAATACAATCAGAATTTTATGGTAAATGTGAACATGAATGTCTCTTTGAGATTTTGAACCTAACTTCAAAGAAAAGTAATCTCATAGGAGTCTGATTTCTATGTCTGTTCTTTAGACTGCTTTCGAGGACAAAAAGATAATATTAGGAATCCGTTGTGGATTATGGAAAAAATAAAGGAAAATTAATTTAGTTATTTTTAAAAAAACACACTTTGTTTGAATTATCGACTGACAATAATATAACTTAAAGCGTAAGGGGACAATAATAAAATGTATTTACTAATAAAATTACATATTAAAACAATTTAACTAGGATATCATTAGTATCAGATATATTTTTAATTTATTAACTAAGGAAACGAATAAATAAATAAATAAAATAATGTCTCAATTAATCTAATACAAAAGTTTCAAAAAAGACTGTTCAATCTTTTTTATATTTATCTTTATTACAAGAAGATATAATTGTTCTTTTCAATAATTTTTCTCATTTTTCTATTTGTTTCTTAGTACAAATAATCATTATTAGGAAAAATAATGATTTTTAAAATAAATGAATAAATAATGGTAATAATAATAATAATAATAATAATAATAATAATAATAATAATAATAATAATAATAATAATAATA
>JBBMKC010238879.1:0-21323 GCA_037834085.1 Bipalium vagum | reverse complement strand
ATTTGTAAAAAGTGTAATAAAAATAAAAGTTTTAAAATCGTTTATTTTGTGATCAGTACACTTCCTTAAGGAGTCAGGTAGAGATAAGTTATATACACCCTCACTCACACAAAACAGTGTATATATCATGCGGCAGGCCACTGACGTGTCTTTCTCTTTGAAAATTGAATTTATACACAAAATCAGAGAAAGGCTATGGACTTGCAAAACAAAAATGTTAAATTAGCAAATTTTGGTGGCTTCGGAGATAAGAAAAAAATAATGAAAACGTCAAATCAGTTGAAAACTACAATTTGAAAATAACTGAAAAAATCTTATCAGCCTTTTTCGAAAGCCTTGAACTTAAATCTGAAATTTTAATCAACAATACAATTTCAAATGTAATCATTGAAAGCTGCATAATCATATCAACCAATTTCTCGATTTCAAATCAATCAAAAGATCCTCAATAATATTTGCAATCCGTTTACCTCCAAAATCTCAGCAAGTGTTTTTAATCATTGATTTCTATAAAAGTTGTGCGTTCTTTTTAAATCCAACGTCAAAAATATCACACGAGGTGATTGAAAAACCTATCAATAGGCTGATGGAAAAGATTTTTAAATTTTGGGACTATAATGAATATTTCCCATTAGCTGACAGCCCTGAAAATGATAGTCGCGGATCTGGCTTATTCTCTAATCTTCTATTATGTGAATACATTAGTCGATATAGTATAGGACTCAAAATGACGAACTTGGATCTAAAATTTGTCATTTCTAGAAAAGAGAAACTTGTAAATGCAAAGAAAGAAATACATGAAGATTTAAAAATCATAGCGGTTGAAAAAAATAAAACAACCGAACAACCGAAGATACGAAAAACTTCAATATCAGCTGAATGATCACATTTTCTTGTCAACAAATTATCCCTTAGTTACTCTAATACTATTATGGAAGCATTATCGAACTTTTGCAAATAAAAAAGTTAAACCCTTTTTATCTCCATATCTTGGTGAAAAACCGATAATAAAATCATTTGAAAAATTGAAACTGAGAAGTTTCCTAATCGATATGAAGAAAACAGTACAAAAGATCTTGAACAATGGGATATTAGAGGCCGTCCGAATATGAATGATTTCATTGATCATTCCAGTAGAGAATGTGCAATTCCAAAAAAATGGAAATTTCCAAGTTATATCAAAACAAGAAGAAAACAAGATTAACTTTACATCCGATTATTAAGTTCATAAAGGTCGGAAAAGCTTCACCAGACCTTGTCAAGATTTCTTACAAAGACTTCATCTATATGGATCCAGAAGGTGTTTTGTTGATCCTATTATTTAATTAGATCATTGTAACTAATCAACTACCAACATCATGGTCCGTTGCAAAAACATCATTGATTCCAAAACCTGGAAAAGTTGATGAATATGACAAACCATTTCCTGTTATCATTCTGAGGCACAAATTGAGAAATCTTTATTTTAACTTCACTGTTATTTATAATTGGTGACATTGTATTGTTGTCAAATCCTGCAATATCCTCTCCACCGATCATCTTCTCTAAGATTTTAAGAGATTTTCGGACTTAGGTTTTAGATTCTTCCTTACGTTACCACTAGTTTTGTATCCTCAATCATACTTGTGTTCATTTCAACTTCTATTTCATATATTTCGTACAATTTTGTTACAATTTATGCGTGTAGAAGTTTTTCGATTTGACTTTAAGCCTCTTAAATCAATTCTTAATTGATCCTGGGATCTTACTTATTATTATCTTCCTCAAAATTGATTAAAATTATGATCTCCATATATCACGTTGAGACAAAAGTTATTTGTTTTTAAAGCAAATACTATATTTACAAATTTTTTTTGTAAACAACTACAGCAATTCAACAATGCTGGATAACGAGTGATCAAAGCATCATGAACTCGCTGTAGTTGTTTAGCATAAAGGTTACCATCGATAGCTCTACCATCCGGAACAAGTGCCCATTGCACTGGCCCCTTGTAATTCCACCAAAAGCACAAAATCACTTTATTTTCGAAGCGATCTGGTGAAACTACTTGCTGAGTTGGCTGGGACCTTTTTTCCAATAATAATGTAATAGGAATTACTGTTTTTTCTTCAATCATTCTAAGTGTAAGAATAAACGAATGGAATTTTATAAATTAAATTTTATAAATGTGATTACATTTTCCTTTTCAAGGGCTTTTAAATGATACCAAAATGTGCATATAAATATTATTTTTAAATGATATGGTAAAACAAGAACTTTAAATAAATAAAAACACGAATAACTTTTGACTCAACCTTATACTTCATATTGTTAAAATGTATTTCCTATTTTTCCAATTCCAAAACATGATGAATGGTTCAATCAGTTTAGACAGTTTTTCTGGAAATGGCCTAGTTTATTGTATGTAAAATATATTAGTTCTCCATTTCCAGTTAATATATCTGTAATATTTTTCTCTAATAATTACTATACGTCCTCCATCATTTGATTGAGTATTCGATGGTATTACTTTACATTAGTTCGGTTCTCTTCACATAGGATTTTATCTCATACCATCTTTTTACGGTCATGGTATTTCCAATTTTTGGTTAAAAAAATTCGAGGAAATAATTTTTCCCTTTAAGACCAGCCTGATCGTGATTTAAAGGCTCTGATTGATGCTTGCTGATATACTTAATTCATCAAAAACAATCATTGCTGATCACTTGAAAAAACTTGACTATTCAAAGAACTTGATGTTCGGGTCACACGTAATATAACCGAATCACAATTAGCAGTATAAATCTCTACTTCTGGTTTTCTTTAAAAGCGTAACCAAAATGAAAAATGTTTGAAACGCTTGATAGCTGAGGTCGAAAAGTGGATTGTCTACAATATTTAAAACAAAAGATCTTTGTGATTATATTTGTTAATAAAAATATTCTTTTCTGCAAAAACTGGTTTATTATAATATAAAACACAAACTTGCTATATAATAAAAATAATAGATAACATAATTCTGTTTTATTAAATCTAAAGTTATTATTAATAAAATATTATTAGATTTTTTGAAATTTACAATTTCTTTTCCTAAAATTAAAAGAACCATTTCATGATTGCGTGATACTAATACTGTTATTATTAAAATATAATATATTTAAAATATCAAAGAATGTAAGACCATAATCTATTCAAAATCGTTTTAATTTCATAATTTTATATATTAATATTATTAATTATATATTACTAAATTATATTTTAATTTTCAGTCCGAAAAGGTCTTTAAATCATTTACATTATCGCTTCAAAACAACTGGTATGATCAAAACCCCTTTTCCATTGATGACATGAAAACTCAAGGTTTAAGAACTTCTATATTCTATAACCTAATTAGGTTTCAAACAACTGGAGATATTTTTGAAAAATAAATAAAATTTTTATTTCTATAATAACTATTGCTTAGAATCGGAAAAATAACAGGCCTGAATGTTTTTCGATTATATCCTCAACTTTATTAAAATATTCTAGAATTTTTCTACTTAACTGAAAAATGTTCCAATTCAATCTAAAAATAACTTTTAATTTGATAATGTCTTTATAAGTTAATTGTCTCAGAAGCATAAAAAAAACACGTCTGATATATTAGAGTGATCTAAATTACTTTTTATTTAACTTAAAAAGCTCATTATAAGGCTCGGGACACCAATCCGAAATAACAATGTAATTGAAGACAGAAATGTCTTATGATTTACATAAACAGAATTAGAATAATTTTACACCACAATTATCTGTTGTGACAATCATTGTTGTTTCTGCAGAATTAAGCGCAGAAAATTTTCTAAAACTCCACCAATTAATAGACAGCAATTGAGTTAAATCACAGTTACTATGGCTACTCATTCTATGCATTTGTGTGTATTGAAATGCCATCAATTTCTTAAGTATCAACTGATGCGTTGGAGAAATATCGAATTTTAGATTTATTTGGGAACGATCGATTTAATTATTTTTAGAAAGACTTAGACTGAGCTTGGTCGAAATGTAACAGACAAACAACTTTTCCTGTTGCCATAGTGACGGTAGATTTATTAGTCACACACATGAATCCCATCAAATAAAACAGGTTTGGATTCGCCCATTTCTGATTCTAACAAATCTGATTTTAATTGGTCACCATGGGTTTTAGGAATCTGAAAATATTATTTTTCCTATCCTATTATTATTTTTATTATTGTTATTTCTTTTTTTGCTTTTTGATAATAGAGACACTTCCATATTTAGAAAACAATGAAAACAACTACTACATTGCCACTGAGTACCACTGGTGTCAGTGAAATGACCGGACATTCAACTTCGAAAAAATTAACTTCAACAGCTGTGTCTGTTATCTCCTTCTTCACAAAAAACAATGAAAAAACAGGTTCGACAGGAAAACTTTCATCTACAACAGAAAAATCTAATTTTTCACAAATAACAAAGTTATTGCACAGTACATTATTTTATAAACATTGTTCTTCTAAGTTTTATTTCGTTTTTTCAGTGAGTACAGGAGCTGTCGTGGGAATTGGAGTCACTATTTCTGTTGTTGTATTATTGATTCTGATTTGTATATGTAAGCGTTGTATCAAGCGACGGAAAAAGAAAAAAGACGGTGGAAAGAAAGGAGGTAAAGGTGTAGATATGAAGAGTGTACAGCTCTTGGGAAATGCATATAAAGAAAAAGTGAGTTTAATTAACCAAGTTCTTGTGATCTGTTTCAGCTTTTCCTATTCAATTTTGAAAGATGCTTCTTAAAATTCAATTATATTAAAATAATTATTAGCAAAACTAAAACAAAACAGCTTTAAGAAAAGCAAATTAATTAATATTTGACTTGGGAATATTATTTAAATTGATATTTACGGATTTATTAATAGAGAAAATCGTTGAGAAAAATAATTTAATTTTATTTCAAATATTTAATTAAAATAACGTTTGAAGAGATACTTAACTATTGATGTAGTGCAAAATAGTAATTTTTCGACCGCAAGAAAGGATAGAGATAAATTCTTATTCGGATGATCTATTATATGTTCTTTATTTGTTTTAAAATGCAAGACAAAAAATAAATAAATATTATTCAGAAAAAACTTGATTAAATCAGTAAATACTAAGAGAACAAAAGAAAAGAACAAATAGAAATGCACATAAAATTATTATTTATCATATATTTTTTGATAAAAATTCACCATTACATTTTCTTTAAATAATTTTTACAATTTAAAGGGTTAAGGATGTCCAATAATATTTTTTGTTTAAATGAAACTACTTAACTGGACGAGCATTATTGATAAATCACAAAATATTTTAAAATAATTATATAATAATTTTATTATATTTTATAATAATTATTTTATTTTAAAACATTATTATTAAAAATACAGTATTATTAAAATATTATTTATAAATAAATCTTTTATAAAATTGCAAATAATAAATTTCTTTGGAATTAAAAAATCTAAAAAATTCCAAACATATTTTTCGTTAAATTCTGTTTCAATTTGACATCAAAACATAAATATTGTAAAATCGAAATTACGATTTTTTGCAAATACAGTTTTTGAAAAATAAATTTATTGGGAAATTTTGTGAAATTAATTAATAAAATCTATTATTAATCGAATTGACTATTTTTAATGTGTAAGTGACACGAAGATATTTGTATAAAAAACTGAATTCGAAAAAATTGAATTATCAGTTTTTTATTTTAAGGAGCGAAGAATGTAAATTATTCAATTATTTTTAACCCAGAAATATTTCATTTATGAATTTTTATTAAATAATGAAATTCATGTCGGTGGAGAGAAAATCATGCCCATTCTTCCAGTAAATTTTTTACACATCGATATTGCTTTTTCTTAATAAATTTTTGAAATATACATATTATTATCGTAGTATGTGTCAAATTTTATTAAGATGAATACGATTAACATGATAAAAATAAAAATAAAGATAAAATATCTTGATGTTAATCATATATTTTTTAATGGTTTTTTAAATCAGATTTTTTGTTTCTAAACCTGTGAATCCGGAGGGTAAATAATCATTTTTAAGTGCTTCGCAAATTTTACATGATTAACGTATTGGAGCTCTTGGTATCACATTAAAAGTTATGATATACATTCTCCATAGCACTTCGTCAATGTATGCTGAATTTTTTTCAGTGTGCAGAGAGGACAGCGATCATTATATTCTTATTTTTATAGCCGGCTCAAATCATCATGAAAAAAGTTATTCTCTTTCAGTTCAGTTGGGTTCAAGTCATCTATTGTCTCTGTCATCAGGTATCTGAATTAAAAGGATATTAAACTTTTATAGGAAGCGTAGTTTATGTAAAAGCCTTTTAAAGATATTGGAAAACAATCCCCTTTTTATTATGTCAAATTAATCACGAACATCCTGTAAATAAAATGTTGATCTTCGTATTATTATGATGATCAGAATTATCAGCACATCTAAGGATATTAAAATTTTTTATTCTTTTAAATTCTTCATATTTAGATTTTATTCGGGCAAGAGTAGCCTAGATCACAATCTCACATAAAAATCTTAAACAATTAATAGAGTAATCGATATGTTTCAGATAACCAGCCACACCCTAAGTAAGAAAATTAGTGGACAAATATAAATGTTTGTCTATGCTCTTTTTAAGGGGTTCTCCTAATTTAACAAAATCTGATGATGGTAGAGGATTTATATTATCGTATTGATTATTTGGTAAAAATCATAGAGATATTCAACGAGGGATGAGAGAATGTCAGATAAAAAATGTGGTAAATCATATTTTTCATTTTCTTGTTTAACAAATTTCAACTTAATTTTTAGATTTATTAAATTAATAATATTTAATTAATAATAATATAATATATATTTAATAATATTTATTATCTTGAAAGTTATTTGATCATAACTTAAGTAATTTTTTGTTATAAGCTGAAATAAGTGAATATGAAATAAGCTGAGATACGGACTGTGAATTTCCAAAAATTACAGACCATAAAGTGAAAATAACTTAATAATAACCAAGGTGGTACCAATTTAAAATATACATTCCAAAATTCTACTGCAAAAGTGAATACATTTTGCAACAATCGAAGATTGTCCTACAAGAAAGATATGATCAAGATATACATTTTTCAACACTTTCATGCATTAGGTAAGGTAAATAGACACTGTTGAGAGGCGCTTTGTAATTTCAATAAAACGGGAAGAAAATTACTTAGAAAAAGAACACTTAAGACAAAAAATAGTTATCACAAAAATTGAAAACTTGAATACATTTTTGAGAGATTTATTTTAAAAATACTTTTTCAAACAATGTTATTTTATTATTAATTTATTCAACAAAAAATTGTTTAAAGAAATTCGATTTTTTAAACAATTTATTATCTGTGTTATGTTATTCATCTTCTGCCAAATCGGTTACCATGGCTACAACCATTAAAATAAAACAAATGTTACTGTCATCGCATTAATTTACGCTAGCATCAAACAGTATCCCATACAAGTCACTTACTATTCAAAACAGCGAAATATTATTATTTAGAATTTTTATAATATGAAAATAGAATTCTAAATTTATCATTATTAATAAATTATAAAATTTTACCGATGCAAATTTTACAATCGGTAAGAGACAATGGATATTTTCAGTTATTTTTTATATAAAAAATAATTAAAAGATCTTGACTAAAGTAAATAAATCAATTAAATTTATGGTCCACCAATAAAAATTAAATAATGACAAACTTAAATTAAGGGACGTTATAAATTATAAATGAGAATAAAAATAAAAATAGTAAATATACTTCAGTGAAAAATGTCCCCCTGTGAACAAGCTTCTGACTTTCATACAAAAGGAAATTTTACAATAGTACTACGAATTCGTCTTCAATACGTTTCCAGATTTAAGTTTTATAAAAAAACACAAGGGAGGTTTTCCTTACACTTTAATATGATTTATGCATTGACTATATCAATATCTTTCCAAAAAACGTATTCCTTTCTTAATCGAAGAAATAAAACAAATTTTGATGAATATTTACTATATATAAAAATATATAAATTATATATAAATTATAATATATATAAATTATATAAATTATAAATTTCATTAATCTTTTAAAATTTTACAAGTTGAAATAATTCCTTTATTCGAGCCAGTTTTAATTTTTGAAGCATTATTTATAGTTTGGCCTTAGTACTGAAATATAACCATTTATTTTCTGATATGTAAAGCCAGATTATTAAGAAAGATAAAAAGGTTAAACGCTAATGAGGACAATATAACAGGAAATCAATTTGATAAAGTCAAATTGAGAGCCAATTGATAGTTTTGTGGGTTCTGTCTCGAATTCCGAAAGAAAAAAGAAATACTGAAAGACCGGAGAGATTACTTTTGAAGTAGTTTTAATAATTGCAATATTTTAAAATTGAGGAATTTCTGCTGAAAATCGAAATAAATGTACTGAATTCCCGTTGCATTTGGAACGCAAAATGTTAAATAAATATATTTTGAAAAGTTATAATTGAAAAGAACTTGGATTTTAAGATTGGTCATTTAAACAAATTACTAACCAGAATGGTTAAACATTTAATTATTTCTTTAAAGTATTAATATTAATTCTTAATTAATTAATAATAATAAATTATATATTTAAGTTTTTAATCAGTTTTATATTCAATATCAGGCCAACACAAATTTATAAATATACCTAAATTATTAATATATAAAAATAATATATGGTTGATATTGTAAACAATAAGAATCTATTTTTCAAATAAACAATTTACAAATTCACAAGAAAATCTGTGTTAGAAAATATTTCAAATTTAACGGTCTGTACACGAAATAGACATACATAACCTCTGAACCCGTATTAGTGAAAATTCTTAATTAGGTAGAGCCAGAAAAGTTAAATGTTCTTTAAGAAAAAAGTTATTGAAGAACTTAGTGTGATTATAAGAATTATTGATAATATTGATTGGATGAGATTTGTGAGTCATTATCGATTTGAAAAAGAAACTTGGGATCGATATAAAAATTTTATAATGACTTTTCACATTAATTAAAGAAAAGCTAATTGTAACTAAAGATCACTTATTGAAATAATCTTAGTTAAAAACTGCTTTACTTTGATAATGAAAATGTCAAATATTAAATATTATGAAGAATATTTAAAAGTTCTAAGCATGTTTCATAGAGAGTGACATTTAAACAGATTTTTGTTTTGAATTGTTAATATCGTTTATATAAAGTTAGTAAGATGTATTAGCAAGACCTACTGCAAATAGTTACTTATCAATATACACAACTTTTGATTGAGAAGAGAGAAAACTCATATCTTACAATACAAATCTTTATCTAGGAAACTAATTTTATTTTCTTATTAATATTTCTTTTCGAGATAAGAAAATTGCGAAAATTTCACGATTACTTTTCTGATTATTATTAATTAATATTTTCATTTTTAATTACAAATGAACATTCTGTTACAGAATAGAATAGTCAGAGAGATCTTGTTTTGCTTATTGAAAGTTATAAAATCTATAAAAATGAAAGTTACAAAAATAAGAAAACTTATTAAAATATTGGGGTCATATTTAGGTAAACTGAAAATAGTTTAGTTTGATCACTTTATATTTGATAACCTCTGCCTTTCTTTTTAGGGATAAACCAATATAAAAGTGTATTTCACGCCTGAAATGTTTTTTGTTCTTACAAAATTATTTATTGTTCACGCTAATTGATTTTAAATGAGGAATGGAAGAATATATCGACGTGCTAATAAAAGTGACAACTTGATATGTTAATTAAAATTGTACTGAATGGTGTTAAAATACAAGGAAAAATTCAAATAATATTGATATATGGAGAAACATTAACTTGATCTCTGAAAGAGACTGACCTAATATTGATTTTTGGTCTTTTGTAATTTTTTTGAAAAAAATTATTAAAATTATTATAAAAAATTCCCAATAATTCATTTGGGTCAAGCTGTACATATCATTCTGTTTATATTATTAAATAAAATAAAATAAAAAACTTTATTTTTAAAAATGAATATGAAAACAGCTGATGACAAATATTTACTCTAAATATCCATCATCATTTCTTGCAGACGGTTAATCTGGCTTGAACTCGTATCTTGACAGATATTCTAAAACGTCTCTTTAAAAAATGTTACTTCCACGAAATTGAATTTGAAAATCTCTATTATATTCAAATCACGGTTAACTATTATGGCTAGATTATCTGCAGTATATAAGGAATCTCATTGTCTCATGTTACCTTCTACATCTTATCCCTTGTTGAAATTTACCTCTACAAGAATTGCTCTACGAATAAAATTTTTTTTGCTAATATATGTACATCACCAACAAATCCATTTCACATCAATTATGACAATATTACAAAGAAGCTACTATAGAATTATTCGAGCACCTTCCACCAATATTTTCATTATTGTGTGATGGCTGTTCAGCTACTTTTCTTACTCATATCATCTCGGAAGATTTTGTATGTTGATCTACCTTAGAGCACAAACCTCTTCTTATCACTGATAGTATCATGTTATCTAGACTTTCTTGGTCTTCCAGGTGCAATACATTTCTTAAATGTTTTGTTTTCAATTATGTATTGTCTTCGTATCTCTTTCATTCTTCTAAACTATATAATCCTCACAGCTTTTAGTATTTATAATAATATAAAGAATTATAAGGTTTTCTTGAAGAGTTGCAATAAAGAAACGTGTTTTCTCCTTGACTTTTCCTTTTCATTTGTTTCTGTAGTGAAATTAAATTAGACCTCATATTAGTTATAATAAAATGATTATCAACCATGATTCAATTTATGAAGATACGGTTTTGTTAAATATTTTCATGCTTGTAAACCAAATTTGCAAAAAAAAGTTTCTTTTTAAAAATTCGAATTTTCGGGTTCTCTATATATTTGATATTAAACGTTTATAATATATTTATCTTTAGTTCGAGACATAATTAAGTTTCCCATTAATTTTGAAATTAAAAGTGCTTTACAAAGTCGTCTGGTTACAGTTCCAGAAGAAATGCTATGGATAATTTCCTTTTGCAATTCGACAATTTTAATTTTTGCACTTCATTAGTTATCCTTTCACTTTAGTTAAATATTTGACACGAATAAATAAGATTTATAATAAAAGAATTCGTTAGATAAGAACTACGGATTTTAAAAGTTTGTACTTTTCATTGTCCACAACTTAGAAAATTGCTTTTCGTTTTCATTTTATGAAAGATCAAACTTAGTGTCTTTTTTCTGTCACCTCTCCATTATATATTAGATTGTATCAAAAGTTTCATGAATTCAAAATTCACACAAACTATAATGCAATTATATGAAAAAATAACAAAAACATAATTTATTAATTTTAAAAATAAAAACCGTTCTTGTGTACCACACTTTGCCAATATTTTTTACTTGTTCACTGTAGCCTTCTTTAGACTTTGAAACAAAAAAACGTCCTGCAAATGTCTCTACTTCTTCAAGATTACTAAGCCTTTGTATAAATAATTAACATTTTTACAATAATAACTAAATATTATAACATGTGTCCAATGGTTTTTTAAAAAAATATATAAATGAATTTAGTTTTTTAAAAAGTTAAAGTGGGCCTTAACAATATCAAAAATCTTTATGAATCTGAAAAATAATCTTCCCTTTTTTGCGAAGCATAGATTTCCGGTAAATGGAACAAATTAGCGGTCTCTTACCACTTTTCAAATAAATAAAATATGACGGATATGTTCATTGTTTTCAATTTGCCACACCACTTTCATAAGCTGAAATAAGATTATTTTTAATCAATAAACCTGAAATCTTATTTATCTATTGATTGATTATATTTTAAATTCATATGATTATTTATTAATTTTGTAAAATAAAACAAATTGACTGTACTATTTATGCAGTAACGTACATTAAAAATAAATAAATAATATAATTAAGGAAACATAAATAAAAATAAATAAATAATAAATATTTTTTAAAGAGGAATAAATAATAAAATATTATATTATAAAAAATAAAATATTCTGTTTATATTACTGGATATTATAAATTTTTTTTGATGCTGAAAATAGCAAACTTAAACTCATTTTTATTTCTTCAATTTTTAATTGAAAATTGCTGAAATATCTCAAAAAATTCCTCTAATAAATATTTCAACAGGAAATATTTCAACTCAAATGAAAAATTAAATCATATTTATAAAACTTTGATGGGAGTAAAAATTCCGTTGAACGAAAATGACAAAAACGAATGATTTTCATTTTCTCCGATTATTTTTCATTACAATTTTAATTTTGGAGATTGAATAGTGGGAGACTTTCCAGAATGCTTTAACAAAACACTTTCTATCATTTTAAAGTAAATTATGGTTTCTGTAATGTGTACTGCTGTCTTTTCCCATTAGTTATATTGGGTTGTGGAATAAGTTCTGCATTATTTTTAAATAATAAAGTTTATACAAAAATTTCTCAAATAATTATTAATACAAAGTTGTTTAAATAATATTATTATATAGTTGGAGGTATTTGAAATTTATTGCAAAAAATATATGTATACTCGAATTCACTATTAATGAATTGTGAGACGTACATTGACACCATTTTTGGAATTTAATTCCTTTTTTGGTAATTTAATTTGAAAATATAAATAATAATTTATAAAAAAGTTTTAAATATTAAAATGCATTATTAGAAAATATTTGATGTGCAAGGGTAAATCAAAAAGTTTCCGGAAAAACCATAGAAATAAAAACGAGACATAATAAAAATTTATTTTTGGACATATGAACCATCTCACTCAAATCACTTTTCCATAGTGTTGCCAGCTTTCTAAACCATTTTTTTATAATGGAACCATTTCACAACAGCTCTTTTGATCTCCCATATTTATTTTATCAGTTGATTTTAATAAATTTTTTTCATTATATTAGTTAGAGGTGTAATGAATATATGCAACCATTCTTTTAATTTCCGTGTTCATTTGTGAAAATATGTGCATCATACCGCAAAATTTTCGGTTCTCTTTTATATTAGGTTACCTTTTTATATCATAAAAATAGGAGGATTAAGAATTTAAATGTTTAACAACTTTTTTGTGATCCTCTTAGGTATAATTAAAAATATTAATTTAAAATTTATTCTGAATGAATGAACTGAATTTATTTATTTTAATATATAATACACAAACCGAAATTTAATTAATTATTTGCGTTTTGAATTAAAGGTGGAAGGAATCACAATTTTCCTTCAAATAATTAATTTAATTAATATATTTGTATTCAAAACGGAAATATTAAATCTATATTTCTTTAATATCATTAAAACAAAATATTTTCTAAAAATAAATAATTAAAATAATCTAATTAATGTCTTCATAAAGAAATAAACTCTAATGGATACTAAATTTTGTATTTGAAAAAATCCTAGTTAATTTTTATAGATAAAATAAAAATTAAAGTTTTTAATGATTTTTATTTTCTCACTTAAACACATTAAGGCCAAGATTATTGGCCTTAATGATGTTGTAAACTTTTTTTGATGCACTACATGACATTTCTTAGCATTTCTCTCGACTTATCCAAACTACCATTTTTCGAGCAGACTTTAATTATACGAGATCCTATGTACAGGCAATAAATGTCCAGGCAATATCGAGTACATATTAATATATTTTCGAAGTCACTAGTGGTAAGTTTTTTACTTTTATGGAAACAGGCTACAACGCATCAGATTTCTTATTTGTTTGGAATTCATTGTGATATCTTTTTATTCAGATAAACAAATTATTTATTTTAAGGATTTGATTGTAATAATAAATCTATAATGTAATATAATGTAAAGTTATAAAAAGTATTAAAATTTTTACTAGTTACAGTTTTTAATGGTTATTCGATATCATTAGTTAAAATTGTAATGTAAAAATTGTAAATAAAAAAGGCATA
This sequence comes from Bipalium vagum, assembly GCA_037834085.1. Lineage (NCBI taxonomy): Eukaryota > Metazoa > Platyhelminthes > Tricladida > Geoplanidae > Bipalium > Bipalium vagum. The sequence goes on along the minus strand of JBBMKC010238879.1, from coordinate 7,319 downwards.
ATAAATGTTGATAAATTTTTGTAAAGTAAATAAATTAAATAAAAAAGGGTGAGGTCCATTTTTTAGAAAATATTGTTTAAATAATTGGAGTTACTAAAATATATTGTTTCTTTGGTCTTATTTTATTATCATTAAAAATGACAACTCTATTTTAAATATAACAATAATATTTTATATAATACAAGAATTATTTTTCATAGCCTGATTGTTCAGTGATACTGCTATAGTTTCTTTCTTATATTTATTTTTTGTTTTAATTTACTTTACAAAATAAATTTGTTTTAACTAAAACGTAACTCATCTTTTATTCCACTAATATTAATCTGATTTAATAAAACATTAAATCAAACAAAGATGTAAAACAGATCTGAAAACAACTGAATTGATCTTCATTGATCTAAAATTTGCCATGCTATATATCATTGAACTCATTGGGAGTTTTAAAAAGAAATAAAACGAATTTATTTATTTATTTAAAATTATTTTTAATTCTTTATAACATTTGTACATTTGAAAAATGAAAAGATATGTTCACATAATAAACAACAACCAATTATTGGTTTGTCAAGAAATTAATGTTTTATTTTATAAATCGACAATCTTAATAAAGTATTTTTAACAAAATAAAATTTTTTTCTTTGTTAAAAATTTTTTTAATATTATTCTTGAGCATAAACCAGGAATTAAATTAATCAATAAAATTATGAGGAATTCATTTATAGAAAATCTGGATCAATCCTAGGATCTAGATTATCGCATGTAATCACAAAAAGATATTTTATATTATAATTTGGACTGTTGTCGCCAAGGAATTTTTGTGCCTGCATAATCTGCAAAACCTCTTCATCAGCGCTTGCTAGGCATCCAGAACGGTCTGTGTCCAAACTGTATTCAATCTATAGTGGAATAGAAAGGATTTGTTTCCAAAGTTGTGATGTTACCGTTTTGGAATCTTATTTACAAGATTTACTCTCTTGTCAACCCAATAATATATAAAAATTTTATTATAGTAAAATATTTGTTATAAATATATAATTTTTCAGTTATTATGAATATCTTCGGTGATACTAAAATTGTGAGAAATATTTTTATAATATTTTTATGGAAATAAAGTATACGAAAGCTGACATGAACTATCTAAAGAACAAATGTAAATTTTATATAAATATATAGTTTAATAAACGTTCTTTTTGAACTAGGTCCAACCAGATCTTGAAGAACTGGATGCTAACATGGAAGATAATGAGGGAACTCAAGAAAAAGAGGTCTTGAATCTGGGGAAACTACAATATTCATTAGATTATGACTTTCAAAAAGGAGAAGTAAGATTTAATTTTTTATGTTAAGCTTAAAATTGTCACAGTCGAGGATTCTTCGAAATTATAAATTTCAAATACAAATATAAAAGCATTTCTGTAAAAAATTATAATAAAGACTTTTTGGTGTGATATGAAGAAAATATAAGTACTATAACTCAGATGATTACATCTAGAAGTCTAATGATACCCGTATAAGGTGGTCCACCAATTTACCCGAACATCTTTATTATTAATAATGCTAAAGAAGTACTTTTTGAACTTATTTTGTATATTTAAATGATATGGTAACTTAATTTCTATTTTTTAATAATAAATAATCCCCGTTTATGTAACAATTTTAAAATTTTTTTCAGAAAAATAAGGTTTTCCCTTATTAAATATAATGTTATTATCAGAAATGACATTTGAAGCCTCTTCAAATAAATAACATTCATTTTTATTAAATTTCACAAATTATTTATTATTTTGAACTTGTAAAACATTCCTATGGAAATTTATGTTACAAAATAAATTTTGTTATAATGGATGAGATAAATTTTTATTTTGTGAATCAGATTCGAACATAATTATTAAATAAGCTGAGAATATGGTTGATAATTCCCGGAAATATTCGATAGAGACAGTGGCAATTTTCTTTTAATTACTTCCCTTAAATGACTCTGAATAATTCTGGTTTTCTTGATTTTTCATTAAGTCACATATTTTTTTTATCTAAAGCCAATGACATTTTATTATTATTAATATTATATAAAAATATTAAATGAATGAAAGAAGATTCCTTTTTATTAATTAAATAAATTATATCATAATATGATGGAATTTCTGATATTATGTTTCACAAATATTATCGTGAAAAATATAAGCATTTATTAAAATCAATAAAGGTTGTTTTAATTGTTCGTATTGTTTATATATTATGCGAAAATTTAAGGATGATCAAACAATTGGTGACAAGACTATGAATGATCAACCTACATGAGACCGTGTTCTAATTCGTATTCTATACGAATACAGTAAAGACAAATGATTACGGAAGTAAATTGCATCATAATGCGGTTCATTCTAAAAAAATGAACGTCAGAATATATCATCATTAGTTTACCAGATTTAGAAAAGGAAATTTTAATTTGAAAGCCAACTTTTGATATAAAGAATTGATTGAAATTGAAATTATAACTGTCTTTAATGTAGTGACAATATCGAATCATCAAAAGACTAGTGGTAAGACTAACAAAGTCGGAAATTAGGTCGCTTATCAATAGGCATATTTCCAAAAATCTGTGCAAGTAGCACATCATTGTTTTACAGACATGAGAACGCTTCATTTTGGATTGTTCCTGGGGATGAGAAATGGATTCTAAGCACACAAGATAATGAATTTCTAATGATCAAGCCTTAGTCTCAACAGTACATATAATTTTTAACGAAAGAAACTTTTTGCTTTTCTGTGTTTCGTGGAGAATAACTGTTATTATAAATTATGAACTGATATAAGCTGGTCAAGCCATTACTGTGAATTTCTATTTTGATCAAAATTCTCGGTTTTCGAAAAATATACAGAAATTTTCGGAATTTGCAATCAGAAAATGAGACTGAAAATGATAAATCACATGTTTCCAAGATGACGCAGGAAAATAATAATCAGCTTTAATGGGAAATTCTTCGATACCTATCACAATAATAATATAATAATAATATATGTTATTATTATTATTATTATTATTATTATTATTATTATTATTATTATATTCCATTATTAAGATTATGATTTTAAAATTAAAATTTCACATTGGCATAAATACAACTCGTATGCTCTTGTTCTCTAGAGAGAATAATTGAAATCGACAAATTATTTTTAATTATGAAAACACCTTCATGATTTAAATGGTCCATCAAGCCACTAAAAATGATACGATGTCCGTATTGACCTCGTGGCTTCTTTTTGTTCCTAACCACCAAAAAGAAATTAGGTGGTGAAATTTTAATTTGAAGTAACTATTGCAAAATTCGAGATATTCATATCTAAAATGCTAACTTCAGAATGAAAAGAAATATTCAAAAATTATTCGATTGTATGCAAAAATCTGTTGCCTTTAATGGCTATTATTTTGAAAAATAATTATATTTCTTTTGTTTTTGGCGTATTCCCAAGTTCCACAGTCTTTCCCATTACGAATTATTACTTAGAAAAAACAAGAGAATTTTTAATCAATCATTAGTCAGAATTTTATATTTTTATTTATTTTTCATAAATTTTAAAGAGATCTTGGGAAAGTAATTTTTCATTAATTAGAATTGCAGTTCAATTATCTTTCAAATTATTTCTGTAACAGTCCGAGTTTCATCTTTTGGCTCTAGGTAATTTGGAACACATTTTTCTCCATGGGACAGCGTTGTTTTGATATAATCAATAAATAATTCTTCATTGTTGAATTCTCCAGACAAATCGATGTAACCTAATTAAAGATGTATTAAAAATATTATTGTAGAATTTTTCAATCGTCTCATCATGTAATGCTTAACAAATTATCCCTCAATCAGTTTTTATGGGAAAGATTATTGAAAATTTTCTGAAATTTCTGTGAAAATAGAATTTATGTAAAGTAAAATTTATAAAAAAATATAAAAATAAAATTATCAGTATTTATTACCTCGGAAATCGTCCATTTTCAAATCTTATCCAAATCGTTTTTGTTAAATCATCTTCACTTATACTTTATTTTCTTTAAATTTAATTAATATTAGTATTGATTAATGTTATAAATAATAGAGTGAAAGTATAAAATATCGATGAATATTAATACTTTAAAAAATATAATTAAGTAATTAAATTTATCATTACAATTACAGAAAAGAAATTCAAGAATTATATTTTTATGTTCCTCAATTTTCAAGATGATGTATGTCATTAGAATTCATATCACTTTCAATAATAAAAATATTTCATATATAAATTTTATTAAATGTCTCTTTCAATGAAAAAAGGTTAAAAAAGATGTTTTATATTTTTTTGAAAATTTCAATTAAAAGAAGTTAATAAAGATAAATAAATATTCTCAGGTTTCTTATGCAAATATGAAAATAACATTTATATATTTATTAACTTATTTCTAATTTATTAATAATTTCTAATAAATTTTTAAATTTTTTTTGTAAATATTCATGATAAAGTAAATTAAAATAATAATTTTATATTTTAAAATAATAATGTAAAAATGGAAAGCTCAAAATTACGATGATATTTAAATATTTTTCTTGCTAATAAAGATTATCTTTTTAAATAATTCATATTCCTTTCCCAAAAGCATTTATTTCTTTTTTATTCAATAGACGGATTATATTTTATTTAATTCAAAACGATTTTTTGAAATAGAAGTGTAATGTAAATAATTAAATTTATTAATGATTATTGTTAAAATAATCAGAACAGAACCGATATCATTGTTTTTGAAATATATTTTGGTACTATGGATTTTCTTGATAATACTGAACAGATTAACATTCATCACTAATTTTGCCCAAATCTTGCGGGAGAAAGTTCAGGTGGCACTTCAAGAAGTGTATTTTAATGGATATCTTAACATTCATATCTTCGAAAGCATCCAACAATTCAGAAATAATTTTCTGGTATTCTACGGAACGATATTTAGCTGTTAACATTAAATTACTTAATTTAGATAAAGTAGCAACAAGACAAATTTAAAACTTTGTTCATAGTATCTATTAAAGCGTCCCATCCCCGGCATTCATTTTGGCTAAGGTTCTGCTTGAAATGTATAATTCTCATTAATTTCCGTATTTCTGATCCAACCAAAATCCTTCTTTAATTTTAGTCCATGATAATTTTGGGAAATATACTTTTAATATTTGAAGCGGTTAGCCTTCCGATTGTAAAGTTTTAATAAATTTCTTGAAAATGTCTAGCTTGATATGAAGAATTGGCAATAGGATATTCTCAACACTGAAAAGTTCTTCATGCTTGATATTAAATAGTAATTATAATTGGTGACTGAAAAATATATAATATAATATTTTATGTAAGAAATAAAGATATTATAAGAAATTAATTTATTTCTGAAAAGCATTTAAACTATATCTTGAAACAAAGATTAAGTTTTTAACTGAATTTTAATTATTAAGGAGAATGTGACCCTGTTTCTAAAAAGTGTCAAAAACATGAAGGTGTAATACCTAGGAAAAGCTATTTCCTAATACATTGGATATGTGATGGAGAAGATGATTGCGGAAATGGTTATGATGAAGCCAACTGTGATAATAGTAAAAATAATGTTTTTAAATAATTAAATTTTCTGTCTTGTGCACTAGTCATGAATACCTGTATTGGTAAATCTTACAAGTGTTCTGATGGTCTTACGATTCCTCGTGGATATATTTGTGATGATAACGTGGATTGCTTAGACGCAGAAGATGAAGCTCATTGTAGTAAGTTCTGATATTTAATATATAATAATATACAAAAATGTCTATATCAAATAATATATTAAATTATTTAAATACACGCTTTTTAAAAAAACACTTATAAACACAAAAGAAATTTATTTATAATACTATTTTTCTTTCTTTTCATACAGATCTTCCTCAGTCATTTTTATATTCTTCTCCATTATCTTCAAATGATATTCAAATATTTCAAAAATTTTAAAATTATTTTTTAAAATCTATTTTTTTAAAATTGGTTTCCAAAAATTTTATTTTTGCTTTCTTCATTTATTGAATTAATTTCTGGTTTCAATTTTTTAATTATCAATGATTCACATATTTTTCCTTCTTCGCAATTATCAAAGTTGTTTATTACTATACAATATTTATTTTCATTGGCAATTTTTTCCTTGCCTTTCTTTGCAACCAACAGTATGATCCAACACTTTAATTGTTCAACTTTTTAGGAATGCTCTCTAATTTGAGTTTTGATGTGACGTTGTGTCTCCCTTGTGTATAGATAACCACACCTATGACCTTGAAGTTTATACACGATATTAAGCTTGTATTGCTTTTGGAGTTACTCTTTTGGTTTTTAAAAAACTTTCTTGTCCTCACTGTTACAGATACCACCTTTAAGCCTTCATTTATGGTCTGCAATATTTTACTTTTAAAATTTTTAAATCCATTTGAAAAAAGAATTTTAATAATATTTTATAAGCACTTTTTTATTTCTTTCTTTACACTTTATTCATTATTATTTGTTATCTTCTATCCTTCCTAATTTCTAATTTGTCTTTCAATTTGATTTCGATATACTTATAGTCAGATGTTAAGAACCAAACTAGATATATTAATCCTTTCATTAAACCATATTTGATGTGTATAACAATGCATCTGGTTTTGTTCTGTAAGCTCATGCTTTTTATCTATTAATTTGCTTTTCTTTTATTACTTGTACGTCTAGAAATGGTAATTTGTTTTCATTTACCTTTTCAATAGTGAATTTTCTATTCTATTCTAGAATCGGATCATTTTGCTTCTCTTTTTGAATATTACAAATAAAAAATCAACATACCATCACTAGTAGTCTATTTCTAATACATATTTTCTTTTCTAAGCTTCATATATATCTTAAAAATAAACTATATTTTAACACAACTATTGTTAGATTCAACACGGTTCTCTTGCTTTTTTTCTGTCAATTAATGCGGTAATAATTTAATTTTCTTTTGATTCTTTCTCATTATGTGCTAAAGTTTCACAACCTTTCGTCCGCCAGTATTCAATATTTGTGTAATTTTTTCAAGAGTTTCGCAGAAATATTTTTGGATTAATTCTTATATTTCTTCATCTTCAAACTTCTATGGCTGGTATTAAAATTCTTTGTCTTGTATGTTGTAGTCACCAGTCTTAAAATGGCTAAACTATTATCTGCATGTAGCTTTGAATAGCTCATATTCACTGTAAGCTTGTAACAATCATATATATATATATATATATATATATATTAGTCTTGTGAACAATAATCTTTTATTTTTTAAATAAACGCCATTTAAC
>JBBMKC010238868.1:0-11040 GCA_037834085.1 Bipalium vagum | reverse complement strand
AAAGTGATGTGGAGTGACGAGTCATATTTTAAACTTTTTGAAGACTCTCATCAGTTTGTTAGACGTAATCCTAAGTCAAATCAGTTGGATCCACGATTTACAAAGAAAACCACCAAACATCCTCCTTCGGTCATGGTATGGGGCTGCTTCTCATTTACCGGTCTTGGTAGCATTTATTTTCTTCCAGATAATGTGACAATGAATTCTACACGCTATAAAAGTTGTTTAGAAGCGACTTTGATTATAAATATGGATACACATGGATGTACTATATTCATGCAAGATGGTGCATTATGTCACACTGCGAAAGAAGTTAAAAAATGGCTCTCAGAACAAGGTATTGATCTATTGATCTGGCCACCACAGTCGCATGATCTTAATCCCATAGAAAACATATGGAACATCATTAAAAAAAAAAGGTTGAAGGAGGAAGTATAACAACTCGTCCTCAGTTGAAAGAAAAAATTAATGAAATTTGGACAAATCAAATTAGCGAAGAAGTGTCAACGTTTAGTTAGATCAATGACTAATCGGATAAAATCTGTTATTAAAAACAAAGGTTATGCGTGTAAATATTAATTACAGGACCTATTTGTATAATTAATCTTATTTTTTAAAATAAATGTTATGAAATATGTACTTGTTTTAATTTTCTTTGTTTTCTATAAGTGTTCCTAAACTTTCCGCGGGTATTGTAAATGTTTATCTGATCATTATGTGTATTTAAGGTATATCACGCATTTTTATTTCCGAAAATGTAAAAACGATTTCTCCTGTGAAGATAATGTAGTTCCAGAACGCACGGTGCAAACAATTTGTAAGGTTCAAAAGATGAATTCGAAAACAAAGATCGCTCGTGTTTCACTATGCATTCTTTATCGTTAAAGAACTCCAAAGAACAATTTCTAAAAAGGATAATTACGTGTGCTAAAAAATGAATTGCATTTAATAAATGTAAACTTATTAAAAAATTGAAAAACTTATTCACTTTTTTCACTTTGAAGACTTAATAATATTTGTAAATTATGACAGAAAGCACTCTGGGTTTAGTTATTTTAAGGACTCAAAAAAATAAGTCAAAATAATTTTAAATAAAATTCATTACTAAAAGTATTCTCCCTTTTTACTAAGTTTTATCAACGAGATTCTAATTAATTTATATCATTTTGGGATATTCGAACTGCTTTTAAATGACATCTTGATCACGAAATACCTATTTCGTTATACATCTTTCCATATCCTTAAATACTTAGTAAATATATGAAGTTGTACTGATTGTTAGCTATTTACTTTTTGAAAGACTAAAACTGGGTTCGATTCCAAAAAAGATGTGGAGATTTCTAATCGTGATTTTTCAAGGTTTTCATTCAATTTTTATTTAATTTATCTTTTTTGATCGGAGAAATATACAAACGTCAAATCTTTAATAGATTTACACCAAAACTAATTTAATTTTCAGTTGAAACTAACCCTATGTGCATTCGTTAGATAGCAGTATACAACTTATTGTTGGAAGCTTTAATAATTTTTCTGAGATGCTGAATCATATATTAACGCTTTAAAAAGAGGGACAAATGGAAAAATGTCATGAAATACCCCCTCAGCTTCGCGGCTAATGTACAAACTGTTTGGCAGTGTTTCCAAAAGTCTTTTTCAATTTATAATTATTTAGTCACTTAGTTTTCAACTTCATTCTTAATTTCCAGGTTACCTTTTGGTGTAATTTTAAAAATGAGTGTAATTTAATATATTAAAACAAATTTTACATTTAAATATAATTGAAATCGAATCATTTAAATAAATGGTGCGTCAGGTTTGAATACCCAACTTTGAAAACTATACTCTAACAAATCTTAGCAAAATTTTTAAAAATTGTCTTTCATTTAATTGAAAAGATAGAGTATACATCATTTTGTACTATTGTGGTTAGGCGGATTACGAAATATTGAAAGAATTCTTTTCCAGATTTACATGCCACTTGATTGGATATTTTTTTCATTACCTCTTAAACATTGAAATGATTGTATATTTACTTGGAAGAGCCTTGTACTTATCTTTACTAATGCCCGAGTACTTTTCATTTAGTCTCAACTACGGGCAATCTGGAATGTTGTCTACCTTAGCAACATTTTTTTTCTTTTTAAGGGTCTCAATGACACATTTTTCATAATGTCGTTTTGCCATATTTGGTAAAAACAAGACCTTATGTGGACCTCAAAAACCACTATCATCAAACTTAAAGAGGTGAGATTGATCTACTTTTTATATAATGCTAAGTTTATAGTACCAATAGTTTTAACAAATCTGAAATATCATCGTTTTCACTGATCTCTTACCAAAGCAATTATTTCTTTGTGAACTTTTCTGTTGGCTTACATTTCAGTTTATTGTCAAGAGTGACACTTTTCACTTCATTGCAATAGTAATTTCTTGGTGTTTTATTTGGATCCCCTGACTCATATGACTCGTCATCCATAACAGCAATTTTCTTCGCTTTATATGACAATATTCTTCCATGCAATTTCCAAATATTATTTTTAAAACGTTTCGGTTGATTTTTCACGTACTTTGTGCGTACCTTCTTTCTAGTCTTTATACTTAATATTTTTTTACCTCGTCTAACTGATGGATCAGAAGTATCAAAAACTCTTAATATCTTTTCAACGTTCGGTTAGGTAGCATTGATTTTTTGTACCTGAATTCACTTTGTAATCAACTTGACCTTCTTCATTGTAACTCTTCAGCAACTTTTCGATTGTTCTCTTGTTGATGCCATGGTCAATAAAATGGATACTTTCATGAGACTTGTACTAATTGGCAATCGTATTTGCACTTTATTCATACAATTTTTTACTTCATTTAAGACTTGAAATATGTATTTTTCAATTTAATCAATCAATCAATGATTGGACTTTTGATTAAAAGTTTGGTTTGTATTCAACAGCAGTTTATAGCCTCACATCTGTCATATCAGTTCTGTGAACTTAAACCTAATGCAATCTTAAAATACTCTAAATGAAACTTCATTTCCTTTAAGTAATTATTTTTGATAGTCAAATAATTATAAAAACATTATAAGAGAACAATTTCACCATAACCATGAATACGTATTTCTGGAAAAAGTTTTAGAGCTAACAGTTAAGCATTGAATTCTACCTTTTTGATTTCATCCACCAGGAGAGATAAATTTTTCAAGAAAAGTTGCTCCTAAGGTAGGGTCATTGCTAATGAAAAGATTTTGCTCTAATCACCCACAAAGCTAAATTCAAAACATTTGTTATTACCTCCGGGTCTAATAAATTCAAACTGTCTTTAACCCGTCTTATTTCCCCATTAACTCAAAAAAATGAGACTTAATCTTTCTTGAACTCATTACTTTATCACACGAATTTATCCATTTATAAGAAATTGCTTTTAAATTGCACTTTACAGATTTAAATGAGCAAGTGTCAGCAAATTGATAGAATCCAATTAAACCACTGGAAATAATACAACATAAAAGGTTTCTTTTTGTAAAAAGTTTTTGACGTTCATTGAAATATGGAGTCTAGTATTGTCAAAGACCAGCGAAATTCAGTTAGCAGTAGTAGTGAAAGCAGGAAACTCGAAATTAATCCACTTTTTTAGAAGGTTTCAATTGATAATTATTTATAAATGGATTTTAAAAAGTTAATTGAACAATATGTCCTCTTTCGAAAAAATAGATTAATCTTTTCCTTTGATTATTATTGTTGAATCAAGATTTTAGATGCAGATGCAGAACAAATTCCAGTTATTCGGAAGTTCATTAAATTTGCGGATGAAACTGCAATTTTCTCTGCACCTACTTTGTCAATGGTGGATTTGATGTGATCCACAAAAATCTCAGTATCGTCAAAATTATAAATATTCTCGATTTGAAGATCGATTTCAAAAATTACATCTTTAACATTGTTGATAAAAATATATGCTCATCATTTGGTTAATTCATCGTTGCTAAGTGCAGAAATCATATTACCCCTTTATTGTAAATAAATTTCTTTTCAGAAACCATTTTGGCTATCCATTTGATCTTATACACGGCTTTAACTTTTTATGATTTGTTATATATTTTATTTTTCATCTAAAAAGGTAAAACAATAAACAAAACAATAAATAATTCAATATTTCATCTTTCCACAATTTTCGATTATGGATGTTTATTTAAATTTTTTATAAATTAATAATGGTCAATCCCTTTAACAAAGCCCACAATGTCTCTTTCTAACAGATTTTATTTCAGGTTTTCGTAATTTCAACAACCTGACAATAAATAAAACAATGAAAATGACATTAAACATGAGCTTTTAAAGAAGAAAAATAAGGATAAAACTTTATTTAGAGTTTATTAAAATGGATTTCAAACGATTACTGGTGAAAAGTAAAGGTTTCCATATGATTTGATTTCAAAGTAATTCTTTGATTACTACAGAAAAATAATAAAGAAATCTTTTAAATTTGAACAACCCTTTCCTTTAAAAGATTATTTTTCTATCGCTAATGACAGAAAAACTGTTCCTATTTTTATTACCTAAAGAAAATAATTATATATATATTTGAAGACCCATGTACAAGTTTCATTGTCACAAATTTCATTAAACGACAGCTTAAAACAGAAGAGGTTAGCTTGGAAAGATTGCATTATCTGAAATATTATATAATATAAGCCTCGACAACTATGAGAATGCACAAATAACGTATGAGAGGTCAAAGCACTAATTATATAATAAAAAGTATAAATCAGATATCACAATTTTTTCGATAAATGATAAGGTTATGAAGCTTAGGTGAAGGTGATATCAAAAGATGAGAATGTCTAATTTGTTCCGGATATTGTAACAATATTATGACTCTGAGTACCATAGTTAAAATTATAGTTATTTTATTATTATCATTCATAAATGTTTTCTATAAAGCTGTTTTCTTTCTACATTTTGACTAACCAAGAAGTACATCTCTCATCGATTCAGCTGTAATTATAAAACTTTATCTGAAAGTTCTACCCATAGGTTGGACATATCAGTCAGTCAAATATCTTGAAAGAACATGATGTTCTTATCTTTTAAGATTATAATGGGAAGAGGTTTGTAGATCGAAGATCGTGTATGAAGAATTACTGTTCAAAGTTTGATGATTCTACTTTCTTTTTTTGGTTTTCAGAAAGCAGCTTTAATTTTGTCCGTCGTGAAAGCTGACAATAAAAGAGAAACACATTTAAAATGCTAATGGTATAATCAAGATCTTTTTATGCACATTTATTATTATAATTGTTCATTAATTTATGAGCAGTTCTAATACGGTCACTTATTCTGATTATTTACACATGTCCAAGATTATTTTTTTCATATCCTTATGAAATATAAATGTTAAAGAAATCATAATTTTGACAGGATGGTGGATCCCCCGGAATAGTATCACTTAGCAGTTTTTTATGTTCTACAGGAATCTTTTCTTAAATATTCATTGGAAGTGGAAATTATATCAGTTAATTACCAAGATCCTCTTCATACCTTTTCCTTTGATGACATCTGAAGAATCTTGTTTCAAATTGCCCGACTTAATCATTTGAAAGAGAAAATTAAGCACGCCTACAGTGAAATATATCTACTCTCGATAGAGAATCCCGCTTGTACGTTATCAGAGCAGACAACGTTTTTAAGACATAGTATAACCTGAAAAAGCTTTTGCAAGTGCTTTTAGAGAAGAATAATTTTATTCCTTCATCTTTTTTCTATAGAACGATGAGACTACGGCATGGATTTCTAGACGTCCTCGTGATAAGCATCATTATGATCTGTACAGTTGCAAGAGTAATTTACTGAGCTGTGGTTTGAAATATAAAACGAGACGAAATATAACATTTATTTCAGCAAAAGAATACCAAATCTCAGCTTTACTTTAATGTCTTCTCTTGATTAGGATGCCCTTCAACCTCACATATAACAAGTCATGAAAGTTAAAAAAATTAACTTGAGAGTAATGCAGAGTACCTTTTCTTAGAGATCTCTGAACTGAATTAGAAAGAATTTTGTGAAAATGTTATTCAAAGTTGATAATGTTCGTTATTGACATCAAGAGATTTCATATCCATAATATTTATTCTAAACAAAATCAAGTTAGCTCATCATGAGATTTGAAATTCATTTCTTTAATTTTATTAATTTAACTTAAATATTGATTTAATTTATAAATTTTATTTTATTAATAAAATTTTACAGAATTGTTCTTTACACGTGAACTTAATATTAAATTTCTATTTATTGATTTATTTTTAAATTTTATTGATTGATTTTATTTAAATTTTAAATATTCGTTAAATTATTCTAATTCTTCTTTTATTGTTAAAATTTTGATTATTTTACATTATTTAATTTATGATTTTAATTAAACATAAAAATTCTCTTGGTATAGTAATAATTCCTTTTATGAGGGTAAAAATTGCGATTGGCCCATCTGATTAAAACATTCGCAATGTTGACCATAGATCGCATTTAGACTGAAACCAAAATTAACTTTCGTATTTATAAAAAAATAAGTATTATTATTTAATTTTTATTTTGAAGTTTTAGATTAGAATTGTTCAATTAATAAAATGTGTTTCAATAACTCAGTTAAACGAAGTTTAAAAAGTTTTAAGTATTCTAAAAAGTCTTATACCAGAGAATTTTTTGACAAGAGTCTTTAAAGTAATTTTCAATTAAAGTAAATTAAGTCGAAAGTTTTCGGGAAATAACCATGAGTCTTTGGCAAAAATTTGGAATATGGAATTATCATTGAAAAGCACCCAGATTAAAGAAAAGTCATTTATTTCAGTTTAGCAATAGGCGTTTAATGAGCAAATGACTCTGACCAAAGTACATGTACTGTTAATTAGAATTGAGACAGCCACAACTCTTGGTCCTTTTGAAACGGTATTTGGTGTTGAGACTTCATTTAAAGCAAAATTTTGTATTCAGATGTTTTCATGTCCTACATTGGAATAAAGATTTCAAGGATTGGTTTGAGCGAATGAAAGTGTACATGTCATAACGGTATTTTAAAAATGAGTGTCATTTATTTACAGAAGTGTTTCACTTTCTTACTTTTACAATGTTGTCCTTATTTCAAAAAAGTATCAATTAAATTCCTAAAACCAGAGGGGATTGTATTGTTTATTAATCTTTCACTTTTTTCAGTAATGACCAACCTTAAGTTTAAAGATATTAAATCTGATGAATTTAATGAATATTTATCCTCCTATTTATGTTGTCTTGCACGAAGATGATACAAAATTTCAAGTAACGCATTAAAATCATTAAAGATCATTACTGAAGACAGAATTGGTAATGGGTTGAGTTAATAACAATATTAAAATTATTTATTAATGTTCCAAATTTAATTTGATCAATTATTTTTTTATATTTCTGAGGATTTCAGAAAAAGTGGGCAGTGACATTTGAAAGAAAAAACCTCCCAATTTCAATATTCTTAAAAATTAGAAATACGATGTTTTTCATTCAATAATATATTTCCCATATAAGGCAAGTCATTAAAAATGTATCATAATTTTTTCAACATCTGCCTCAGATGTCACTAAGATAACTATGGAGGTATTATGTTGCGCCTTCCTTTTCTTGATGACATAATTTAGGTTTTGAGACATGCTCGTGACATAATAATATTTAGAGTTACCATTCGGAAATGACCGAACCTTATGAGAATCTCACCCAATGTTTTTTTTGGTATTATTAAAGTTGGACAAAATAAAAATTGGGCTATTATCACTAGTAAAAAAGTTCTCAATAGTTCTCAGAAAGGGAAAATAAAACAAGAACTGCATTAATTTCAGTGACATGGAAAATTCTAAGGGAGAAAATATTTTCATAAATCCTGTTCTTCATGGAATTTTTGTTAATTATTATGTATAACAGATGAAAATCTGCCCATGACGGCTTTTATCAGGAGAAATGATTTATTTTTCAATATGTAGATTTTATGGAGACTGAGCAAAATATATTTAGTTCACCGATATGTGACTTCTTTCAGTAAGTCGTTGATTCCTTGTTTTACTATCTTTAAGGCGCAACTAAAGGACATTTACCGTTTTGCTCATTCGCTAATGATACTAATGATAACTGAGATAAGTGACTGATCATCGGAGAAAGTAATTAATATACTTCCCAGCATGATAAAAGTGGGAAATTTATTCTGGATTAATTTAATATTTTTGCAACGCATTTCTTTCATTAGTGACTGAACTGAGCAGAGCTAGATTTTCGACCACGACTCTACTTTCCAGGAGATTAAAGCTGACGGAGACAGAGCTTCGGATGTTGTTATTTTTAATAGTAATTATCATAATATTATTAATAATAATAACGTATTATTAAAAAGCCTCATTCTCTCCCCGTTTTATTACGAACCTCTGATGTAAATGTACAATGAATATATATTTTAAAAATTATAAAATAAAAAAAATTATTAAGCAAATAAAAAAAATATTAATAATGATAATAATAATAATTATTATTAATTTTCTTTTGTCTGTCAAATTAAATTCTGGACTACCGTGACGAGATTTATTGAGACAATCAAATTATTTTAAGACCAGTTTTCCATATTTGTTGACGAATTCATTTTAAAAATAGCCAAACAGTCGGGGAAAATTTTCAAAAAAATAAAATTTTATTTATTTTCTGTCCAATTATTATTTTTCGATAATTATCGACAGACTGGGGCGAAAAATCACTTTTTACAATAAAATAGTACAGAACAAAATTTTTTTTAAAAATGACTTCACTCACTTTTCCTGGGAATCATTTTGGCTGAGTTGAACAGCAAAATTAAAACAATGATTCGCAAAATCAGAATTTTCATTTTTCTGAAAAGAAAATAAAAAATATATATAAAACATAAAATTAAAACAAAAACAAAATTAAATTTTGTTGATTTAATCAGCTTCAATATGATCGAAAGGAAAAATATTTCGATTTTTAAATGTTTATGAATGGAAACTTGCCTTTAATTAGACATTGTGAATTTTTTGTTTAAATTGACATGAAATTATCATTTAAAATAACGCAAAAACAAAGCTTTAATTTAAACAAAAACCAAGATTACTTTTTGCAATAATGTCTCAAACTAACTTCGTTCGATTTCTTTGCTCCTTTTATTTTATCTTAAATTTGCACGAAATAATCTGTTGCAATTTTGACATTCAACTTAAAAATGTGTTAAAAGAATATTTTGCGCCAACCAACCAATCACAGCGACCAAGTCCATATTGCAATTTTATTCGGTGATCTTCACTGTGAACGATGGTAAATGGGAAACATTTCCTTTTTATTTGACGAATATTTCGTAAATTGTCGACAGATCCGATCTATAATCACTTATCCATTTGTTGATATTGGGATGGGCATCATTAATTTTGCATTTGGCGTTGTTGTATGCCTGTGGGAGAGCCTGTATGCCGAAGGGGGCACCCAGGCTCTGTTTCGGGTTTTTATCATTTTGTTGAAATATTAACTGAACGAGAGGGGAAAATAGAATATTTTATCAACTATTTTTTCCAATTTTTATTTCATTTTATTTGAGACTGTGCGAAACGGTTTTGGTAATTGTTAATTTCATAAGGCTGCAGTTGGGCGGGAAATGGATATTATCAGTTGTCTGAAATAATTATTGTCAAGTTACCAGAGATTGATTGTAGCTCTTAATCAATTTTTGATGTCGCGGAAATAGACGTTCGGCTAAAGCGGTTCTGAAATTGACAGAATCATTTCGGAGAATTAGTAGGTGCAGCATTGATCGAAAAGGAAAATGATATAAAATAGTGTGGAGATGGTATTATAAATAATAATAATATTATTATTATTATCACAGTGTATCTCCATAGATTTGGTCGCGATTTGAATTCAGTTCACCTGAAGTCTTTTTATCTTGTACGTTTCATCATGGTGAATAAAGAAAAGGAAAACATTATATAAATTTTAATATTATTATTTATTTATTTATTATTTATTTATTATTTATTATTTATTATTTATTATTTATTTATTATTTATTTATTATTTATTTATTTATTATTTATTTATTATTTATTTTTTATTTTTTATTATTTATTTATTTATTATTTATTTATTATTTATTTATTATATTTATTATTATTATTATTATTATTATTGAAAATTATTTTAATAAGGAACAGAAATCTTAACGATTCGTGAAAAATCTTCAGGTCAAAAAATGACATAAATAGCAAATATTTTAATAAGATACAGTTTAAGTTTGATTCAGTTAATATTAAAAAAAGTGATTGAAGGCAAACTTAACAAAAAAGAATCAAAATTAATAAATTATTAGGAAATCTTTAAAGCACTTTTAATTCATTTTCCATTAATGTACGAATACTCTCACTAATTGAAAAAATACATTTTAGATTTTATTAAATTGATTAATCCTACAGTAATAAAATAATAATAAAGTAGTCGTATTAATTAATTTTATTTAAATATTTATTTTCTTTAATTAATTATTTTTTAACTGACAGTACAATTCGATAAATAAAACTGTAACATCAATTAATGAAATTAGGTTATTAACTTAGATCAATTAATAATTAACTAATTCCTTCTATAAAAGATAAATAATAATTAAGGCAGTAATATTAATAAAATAATTATATTATTACTATTATTAATTATTTGAATAATTGATTATTTTAATTTTATCACTATTTATTTTATTATCATTATCATTTTTGTTTTTAATATTAATATAATATATATAATTATTTACATAAATAATAATAAATGAAATAATATTACTAAAATTACCTTTAAATTAAAAAAATGGTAATATCTTTTTAATATCCGTACTTTGACCATAATATATTAAATGAAAAAAATTAATTTATCAAGAATAATATATGGATCATAACCTAATTTTCTTATTATTTTTTCTTGTTCTTCTTCTTCGTCTTATTATTATTATTATTATTATTATTATTATTATTATTATTATTATTATTATTATTATTAT
>JBBMKC010238857.1:0-11040 GCA_037834085.1 Bipalium vagum | reverse complement strand
CCGATAACAAATAAACAACAATTAAAGTTGGCAATTTCATTACCTACAAATTTCATACTACACAACCTGATATTTATACTATTTGTATATTGAATTTTTATTGAAAGTAAATTAATTTTATAATTATTATTGATTACTTAATTGATTTAATTTGTATTAATGAAATACTTAATTTTAATTAAGATTTTATTTATTATATAAATTTATAAAATTTACATTTATTATACTAAATTTACTTCGTAGATTTTATCGTAAATTTACTTAATTTTACATAATTTTCCTAAATTATTTTAATTTACTCCTGTTACATAATTATTTATTAAGAATAGATAAACAAAAATGATCAATTTTATTTGATATTAAAGGGTTATGCAGAAATATATAGAAAATGATTCAAAATATATAGAAAAATATTCAGAAATATAATGGAAATGTACACCAAATAAATTAATTTCTCTCCAAGGTTTTTCTATAAACCGCCTCATGTTGCGAAAATAATCACTTTAATCTATATCGTTATACATGAGTACTTGAGTAATCAATCGTCCCCATCTATAATGGTTCTTATAAAGAATGATACAGTATTTGCGAATTGTAGCTGATGCGATTATGGTGGTAGAAATCTGTAAGCAATACCTCGTTCTGTCAGCAACTTAATAATATCTTTACGGTGATGGAACCTGCAATTGTCCATCAACAATACATCCTCAGGATTTCGATCGAAATGATTGCATACCTTGTCACTAATAAAGTCCATTGAAAGATCCGTCTTTGATTTCGAAGCATAAAATGCCTGTAAATTTGAATTAATAATAAGCAGATGACAAAAAAATGAAACCTGTCATTTTAATAGCAACCGTGCAGCTGATATTTTTGGCTGACTAAAATGTGACAAAATTTAAATAGAAAAAATCGATTTTTTAATATATTTCTAAATGATTTTCTATATATTTTGAATATTTTTCTATATATTTCTGCATAAACCTGTAAGTAATTAATTTTTATCTGAATAATTTATTAGCAAGTCAATAATTTTCTTCAGGTCCACAAGTATTAGAATGTGAATAGAATATATTTATTTTTAGAAATATAATAGGTCCACCATATCCAAAAATTTCTAAATAATTTTACATTTTTGTTACAATTAATGATTGGCGAGTATTGTTAATATTCTCAATAACAAAAGTCTTAAAAATTAAAGTTTTTAACGTTTGAATATTTTTTTAATAACATTTCAGCCTTACAACTAATTTGAAATGAATAAGATAAAACAAAAAAATTTTCATAAATAAAAATTAACAGTATAATTTCTCCAAAGTCTAAAGTTTCGGCTTAAATGAATTTGATTTCCTGAGCAATTTATTATAAAACTTCTGTTTTGATTTTCGTTCCCAAGGATAGAGGTCTTTTGCATTTCTCTATTGGAAGGGTTTTCAATTAAGTTTTATTTATTTATTTTATGTTTAATTTTGTTCAAAAGCTTTTGTGATTGGCTGCATTGTCTTACAGAAAAATTTCTTCTGCAAATCTGGTCATTTTAACCCATTTTGTTATCCAATTGGTCCAATAGGTTTATGTAATACTAAGAGTTAATCGTTTTTCCTTTCTCAAGGTAATTTAATAACAAAATCCCTTTTGCACCTAAAATGCATATGACAAAACTTTCCCTACTGATGAAACCATCTTAACTTTCCTTGGGGCATTTACCACCTTCCATCCATTGTTTTGATTGTGCTTATTTTATTTAAACCACAAGTTTCGGGCATAGTAACTAAACGGTGCATGAAATCGGTTTTATTATAATTAAATTAATCGTATGTGTCGATTTCATGGTTTGTTAGCAGATGAGGTACCCATCTTACACAAAGCCTTTTAATCTTTAAATTTTCATGTAAAACAAAGGAAATATAGTATAAGTAAATTTATTCGCTATCCAATAAGCTTTATACAAACCGAATGAAGGACAAGTAAATACTGGAAAAACAATATTTAATGGTAAAATAAAAAGAGAACTGTCATTTCATGGTCAAATAATTATTTTATTTTGACAAAGCTTTTGCTGAGAATTATTTAATTGTTTTTTTTCCTTATTTGGAAGCATTTATAAAACTCGTGTGATCTCCTTAATTTTTCTAATCTTTGTCGGATATAAAAGACCATCTTATCTTATTATTGAAAATTATCACACTGTTATTTATTTTATTTAATATTTTAATTAATTAAACATTTTTTTCATTCATTTGAGAAGGAAAGATTTATATAAAGCCTTTGGAGAAGATTATCATTATTCCACTGTAGCCAATGATGGAATAAGATGGTCAACAAGATTGACTTATTGATCGAAGTGGTCTGCATTTTGGAGATTGTTAAGTCCATTTAATTACTTTTGTGGAGCAAGTCGATCCTTTTTATTATAAAGCGCGTACTTTTTGATGATATCACAATTTCAAACCCTTTTTGATTTTATAAATATCTTCG
The DNA here is from genome assembly GCA_037834085.1 of Bipalium vagum. Taxonomy (NCBI): domain Eukaryota; kingdom Metazoa; phylum Platyhelminthes; order Tricladida; family Geoplanidae; genus Bipalium; species Bipalium vagum. The sequence goes on along the minus strand of JBBMKC010238857.1, from coordinate 8,562 downwards.
GAATATTTTTCAGTGTTGAAAAACTGATCCATTATCGACTTGATCCGGTTGCATTTCCGGAAATGTGATAAAAAATAATTTTTAACTTATTATATCATACATTCTTATCTTTTTTTAGTGACTGTCTTTTATCAGTTTTTCTCGGATCAAATTGAATATTAATATTATTTATTTCATCCAACCATTTTCGGTTTTCAGCTACACCTACCATTTTCACCAATTATTATTTTTTTAATTTTCAAATTAGTTTTTTCCCCTACCAACCAATTTAACTTTCACCCTACATTGTCCACTGCTTAGAGAATGGTGGTTTTCATTTATCTGATTCCAGATTGTTTCCTCGGAATTTCAAATACAGAAAGGCTAGCTTAACAAATTTTTACCTTCGATGCCTACTACCTTGAATGGAGGCTTTTACTTATCAGTAAAAATCTAAACGGTATTAAATGGATTGATTTTATTTATTTGGTTAAAATTTCATATATAAGTAGCAAAGTTTTTTAGTCGAAAGGTTTCGGAAAGAATCGATAAAAAATATTGATATTCTAAAACATGTAACTGTTCCATCAACCACGTATGTCGGATTAATAAAAAATTCATTTGTTGAAATAATATTTTCAGTGTTGAAAAAAATAAAAAAATTTCCAGCAAAATGAAATCGTGAGATTAATTATTTTTCTATGGTTTTCAATGTGAACAGAGACAGAAACAATCGACGAGTCTTTTAAAATTTGTATTTTATGAGACAGTCTGTTGTGGTTTAGGCAATTAGAGCCTGTCATTCTTTACAAAGAATATGACCACCTACCAATTGACATTTAATATCGATCAAAACATTCACGCTTTTCGCCGAATTATTCTAGTCGATATTATTATGCAGGAACAGGTGTAAGACAACAGAGTACCTGTTTGACACATTGGGAAATCTAGCACTCTCAAACAGAAAATAACGTTAATAATACGTACACAAGAAACCTCAAAACATGTCTTTAATGATTCTTTATACCTTCGTTAAAAACAGAAAAAACAAAATCAACTATTTAAGTTGTCAAGGAAATGTTACCAATCAATGGTGTTCGATCACCACTAAGAAATGACAGTTTTCCTAATGTGTAAACCAGGGAACTGCAATCAAATCAAATCCTAAAACTACAGTCTTTTGATTGAAAAATGTCTTGAAGAATTGGTTTGAGAAAATGAAAAATATTGATTATGATGGTGAATGTTCACAAAACCAATTTTTACTTTTTGTTATTCCTAAAACTTTTAGACTGTTTCTTTTTATTTTGACATCTCATTTTTTTAAAAATTGATCGTTTACTATTCAACAATAATTGCCTAAAAATTGTTTTTAAAAAAACAGGGAAGAGAGATAATTTTCGATTTTTGTAATGATTTAATTAAATTAAGCACGATCAACTTAATTTTTTCTACTTTATCCACTTGGTAGTGGCCTTGAAGAAATTGTGTTTTCGAATTGGTAATAGTCAGATCTCGTATAGTGGACACCCTTGGGACCACGTTCAGTTATCCGTTATTGCGAGATATCCGCTTAAATGAATAATCGTTACATAATCATTATAAAATCGGTCCGATCGGCTTTGTCTGTTATTGAGTGTGTCTGCTTAGTTAAGTATCCGTTAGACGAGGTCTGACTGTATAGACCTGAATATTCAAGTCTTTAGAAGTTTTTAATAGTCAAATTATTAAATTAAATTGAGACACAAACAGTGGTAAAATAGATATATATCTGCAATGGTCCCGGAACGTCAATCATAAATTACAAAGCTAATTTTTAAATATTTATTTCATGAAAAGTTACAAAAACAAAAAATCTTGTAGAGATTACTGAAAACGCTAGCTGACTTTTCCATTTTAAATACATTTCTTGATACTCTCAAAATACCAATTATAGTGACATCTTCAAAAGGTACATAGTAAGTGCACTGATTCCTCCGGACATTGGAACAGTGACAATCCAGGCGAGTAAGATATTCCTGAATATTTTCCAGTCGACATTCTCATTCGACCTATATCTTCCAACCAAAACAATTGATCCAACTTTGCAATGCGTTGTCGAGATTGGAAGACCTATGTTTGAAGCAACCAGAACTGTTATTGCCGCACCCAATTCGATAGATACTCCACTATAAAAAGACAATTATCAAGATAAGTTTCGTTGAAATATTAAAGTTAACCTCGAAGGAGTTATCACAGTCAGATCATTGCCAATTGTCTTCATAACTCTTCTTCCCCAAACCCACAATCCGATAATGATACCAACTCCGCCATAGAACAAAATCCACATTGGAATGGGCATCTGGCTATTAATGTCTTGTGTTACCGCTATGATCCACAATCCTACGAGAGGCCCAATTGCATTACTGGGTGATATTTTAACATTTATAATGACATTGTTTCAACACTTTACCTGACATCGTTTCCTCCATGAGCAAAGGAGCCAAAAATGGCAGTTAATATCTGAACCCATCTAAACACGACAACCTGTTCAGGCTTGTCTTCTAATATATTACTGGTATTTTCTTCCACTACCATTTCAGGTTGTATTTCTTCAATGTTGATAATATCCACATTTTGAGTTTTCAAACTAATTGGTGGTGTCTCCTCTCTCAAATTCTGAGGCAAGTCAACCTCGAAATTGGGGTTGATTTCTCCATCCACCTTTGCCTTATTTTCTTTGTCTAAATGAGATTAGGATAAAATCAATTTTTGTCATTAAAGAAATAACATTTTGCTAAGAAACTACTTGTAATGGTCTTTCGGAGATAAGGGTTCACAGCAAACCTGACAACAAGCACCGTGATTACTGACAGACCTATACTGATAATAAAATTTCCGTACAGAGGAACGGCATCAAATTTGAGCACTGGAAATATATGCAAGATCAAAAAAGTTCGGAAAGATATTCAAATGGTACAGGTTGGACCGCTGAGAAATATGGAAAAGATGTTGATGAAAATCGTGATAGCATATATGAAAGGCAAGAATTTCAACCCGGGCTCCAAAGGATCATCCTAAGCCGAGGATGGTAATATAGAAGTGATATCTTTGAAACAGCTTACTTTTCTCAAGATCAATTTATCGAACAAGACAAATATGAACATCGAGACCAGACCGCTTAAGACTGGAGAGAGGAACCAGGACAAAACTGGAAAATAAAAATAAAATAACTTTTCAAATATTAAATGAAATAAAAATCGCAAGTCAAAAGGGTCAGACGAGGTCCAGTTCTAAGAAGAGTGACATTTTTGCCTATTTTATGTTTCATTACCGAAATATTTTATATTTATTATGATTATTTAATTATTTTTTATTAAATTTCGTCAATTAAATTAAGGCCAAAAATCTTCGTTTGTCTCATCAAATATTTTGACCAATCTTTTATAATAATAATAATAATCAATATCGCCTTTGGTTGCGTAATATTTTTTGTCGTCGGAAAATGATATTTTCGTTATCGCATTTTATTTTTTAATAACGTTATTAATTAAAAAACGTCACCAATATATCCTAATTTTTGCCAGTCCATTCCTTTGGTGCCCTGAATTACGACAGCAAAACCGATCATGGCCCCCACAATGCTGTGAGATCCTGAGACAGGAAGCTTGAAAAATGTCGCGATTAGCAGCCATACGCAAGCTCCTGGGGTGAGAGTTTGAATAATATTGATGAAAATAATAATAATATTATTACTATACCTGTTAATGATGACAGATGGCCCAACATCATCACCTCTGCCGGGTTGGTGATGTTGGCAGCTTCCAATGCATCGGGTTGTAAAACTCCATGTCTGACAGTGTCCGAAACTTTAGCACCTTCATAAAAACGTCAATCATTAGTTTACTGAGCAGATAAAAGAACCTATTAGAACTGAGCCCAAAATTTCAAATATCGAAGCTAAGACACAGGCTTTCCGGAGACTGATCACCTTTGAGCCAACGCTGGTGCCGAACGAGTTCGCAACATCATTCGCTCCAATGCCAAAGGCCAGCACAAACGCAATGACAAAGCCCACAGCGACAATCCAAATCTGATCGACAGGAACAATTGGAAAAATCATCTTTCAGTCTGAAAATTAATAAAGTGATTCTGTTCGGTCTCGTTTAAAACAAACGGAAAAGTTTATTTATCTTTCCGAAAGATTTTGCGATTTATTTAATTTTAGAACATTCTTTGTTAATTTCAACGTTCTTTTTTCACGAAAAATTATCGAATTTATTAATTATTTTTTATTTTAAAATATTATTTGTCGTAATTTTTTTTTAAATTATTTAAATAATTTCTTTTCAATTATTTTGTGCAAAATATTTTATTTAAAAATCAATATTTCACCTAAAATTTTTTCTTCATTTTTTACGATTATAATGTTGCACATGGAAAAATATATTATAAAATTCACTTCAAAAAACCTTTCGGATGACTTCGTGAAAGGGGATTTTGTTTAAGTAAATTGTGGAAATGGCTAAATTTAAATATTTTGTGTTTTAATATTATAAATGTATTGATGGAATTTTAGGAAGGGTCATGGTTGGTTTAAAAAATTTATTTAAAAATAGGAAAAAATTTCAAGAATAAAATATTTAAAAATAAAGAATTACAAAAAAATCATTATAAAATTTTTTTTAATAAAGTTACCTCAAAAAAATTATTTATTAAAAGTAAAAATCTTTAAAGACATTTTTAATGATGAAAAAATTCTTGTTAAAATATTAATTTTTAAAACAGGAAGAGTTCAAAGGTTGAGATTAGATAGTGTTGATTTTTTAAATTTTAAATAAAATAAAAAATAATAAGTAATACAGAATTAATGTAATAACAGAATTATTATTATTAGAATTTTAAATATTTTTGTAGAAAATTGTGAAAAAATTGTAATAATAATAATAATAATAATAATAATAATAATAATAATAATAATAATAATAATAATAATAATGACAATTTAAATTTTTTGTCGTGATTTTTTTGAATTTTTTTGCTTTTAATTCAATTGGATATATTTGACACCCGGATTATGAAAAGGACTTCAAAATGCAAAAAAAAATTTAAATCAATAAGATTTATTATTATTTTAATTAATTATTAATGATATTAATTTATAAATATAATTTTATTATAAAATAGGAAAAAAAATAGATTCTAAGGAAAAGATAAATATAAACAAAACATGAAACATTAATTCCTTAAATTAATTTAAATATTATTCTTAAAAAATATTAAAATTAAAATACAATTTTAAAATACAACCTTAAAGGAGGTAAAGAGAAACTCATAGAATATGAAATAATGAAAGTCTAATTTCAATAACAGCGAAAACAAAGAATTATTTAAAAATTAAAACAGTAACACTTACAAAATTACAAACATATGTTGTGTACCAATTCAAATGTTATTGTCGAAATAGTCTATAAATAATAGAGACTCAGCGTTATCTCGGAGCAGGTATTGTAATTTTAAATCTATTATGATATATTGAAATCAATATTGATATACTGAATTCCATTGGTTTGACAAAATTTGTTTAAATATTTAGATCTGTGTTGTCAGAAATCAAACATTAATTTAATGACTTATGAGATTTAAGCCAGTAGATGTTAATATAATGGCATCATCGGGATGCTAATGCTGATAATAGTATTCCTCTTCAGCCTAATTGTTTATGTAATTCTTCATACAATATATTTTATCTGGAGGAATTCCTTTATAATTATTAAATATTTTTTGATTTTTCCTAAAATATTAAATTAAATATATTTTTTAAAGGAAATGAAGAAATTTAACAAAGGAATATTGGTACCAATTAAAGTAAACGTTTTGTCATATAGAGATGGAGTGAAGATTAAAAGTTGAGATTATAAAACAAGGCATCATGAAAAAACTCATATACAGGGTGTCTCATAAGTCCCCGTGAAAAGTAAACTTAAATATCTTTCATTAAATTCAATCGATTGAAATTTATATTTATATAATATTAAAGTGTGTAAGTTTTGATTTAATATTTTAAAATTAGATTTTACTAAATGCCGCTTGATTTAAAGTTAAGAATCAAAATTGTACTTTTAATAGCCAAATTCAACTCAATTTGTGTTGTTAAACGGAAATTAAATGCCAAATTTGGGTAAACCTCACCAATTGAAAGTGCTATAAGAGAGACTTTTCATCGTTTTGCTGAGATTGGCTCGGTGGAAGATCGTGAACTTTCAGGAACACTAAGGCTTATCACTGAAAATTAAGTTCAGAAAATGAGTGAAGTTATTGAAAGCCACCACAATGCAGTGTTCAATCTGTTGTAACCACTTGCTCCGTTTCGCGAACAGCAACCCATTGAATTATGAGAGAATAATTATCATTAAAACCCTTTAAGGTCCATTTCACAAAGGAATTACATGAAGAGAATTTGGAAGACAGAGTTGAGATGTGCAAAACCCTGGTCCCAATGTTAGAAAAGGTGGATATTCAGGAAAATATTTTCTTTTCAGATGAAGCAACGTTTTACCTAAAAGGATTAGTAAATAAACATAACGTCAGATATTGGTCAGAAAGTAATCCACATGTTACTTTTGGAACTGCTAGAAAATCACAGAAGGTAAATGTTTGGTGTGCTTTGTCAAAAATAAAATTATCGGTCCGTATTTCTTTGAAGATAAGACTGTTAATGGCCAAAATTATCTATCGATGCTTCAAGACTTTTTTATGTTTGAAGTGAGGAAAATGTACAAAGTATAGTCTCTGGTATTTCAGCAAGATGGAGTTCCTGTTCATTTTCAACAAATGTACGACGGTATCTTGACGCTCATTTTCCGAACAGGTGGATTTGATGAGGTGGTTTAATTCGATGGGCTCCACGTTTACCAGATTTAACTCCTCCTGACTTCTATTTATCAGGCCATTTAAAGAATAAGATATACAAATCTGAAATCAAAAATATTGACGATTTGAAAACAAAAATCACCGAAGAAATAAAGTGTTACCACGAAAACTTTGAACAGCGTATTTTTAAATATTGTAAAAAGAATGAATTTATGTACATCAGAATTTATGTATATCAGTTAATGGTAATTAATTCGAAAAATTGTTGTAAATATTTTATATGAAATAAAAATAAAAGATTTGTCTTTAATTTTATAAAGCAAGCGATTAAATATCTCAATCTGCTTTAGCAATATTTAAGTTTACTTTCCACGGGGACTAATGGGACACCCTGTACCAGTGAAGCAAGAATAATGACTAACAGACTAATACATTCGTATGAGAGAAATATGGAAACAGAATACGAGAGAGGAAGATTCGAACTCCAAAGAAATGTTCATAGACTATCAGAAGAAACAACTTAAGCGTTCTCAATGACAGAAAAGAAGAAAAAAGTATGAAATTGGAGAAAGACAAACAGATTTCTATTATGAAAACTTAAAAGATTGAGATCCGCCCAAAGTCTACAGACTTATGAATGAGAGAATAGTATTTTGAAAGATTGAAGTTAGAACGAGAAAGAGCCAGAGGGAAACAAGAAATTTTAACAGATTTTTAAATAAGGACAGCGGGAATGGAGACGAAGTTGAAATTGTGACCTTGAAAAGTTTTAAAGAAGAGAATATCAAAGATAATTTTATAAAAGGAAGATCAACTACAACTAATAATATATTAATAATAGTTTTAATATTTAGTGGGATATCCTTTTGATTTTTTGACCAATTGCAATCTTTGTGGCATGTAGGATACATTCTTATTGTATAAATTTGTAGAAAGTTTGTACCACACATCTAGACTTGCTTTCCATAATCCTTCAGCAGAGTTATGTGCCATTGTTGAAACTTTCCTTTTTAGGACAGCCCAGATATTTTCGATGCTATTCATGTCAGGAGAATTACCTGGACATGGTAATTCATCAATATTTTTATTTTAAAGAAAGCCTGGGCTTATTTCTTTAATAAATCTATCATATTTCTCTAAAAATATGTAATTTTATATTATTTTATTTGAAATATATTTTATCTAAATAAAAAAGAGAAAGAGATAATGAAAAAATTGAGCAAAAAAGATCTGATTATCACAAAGTTTAATGAAGGAAACGCCTATGTAATGCTGAACAAAGGCCAATATTTAGAAAAAGTTAATAGCATACTTAGTTGTGCTAAATTCGAAAAATTAAAACCTTAAAGCAGCAGCATATCCCTATTAAAGAACATTTAACCAATAAATTATTTTAAAAATTTGGAAAAAAACAAGAATATAAAAAATCAACGTTTAATAAAAAGATTAATCAGTCAAGGAGCACAACCGGCTAAATTATATGGCTTACCAAAGATACATAAAGAAAATCAACCATTAAGATGAATACTCTCAATGATAAAGTTGCAAGGGTGTTGGATGAATTGAAAGCCACTGAAGAACAGCAAATATGAAGTAAAAGATACATTTGAATTTTTGCAGTCCTTGTTGAAATCATATTTGACAGAAAATTTTACAGATATACAGTCGTGGCCAATGAAATAGAAACGCTTACCTAAAATACTTGTTTTACTTCTTTTTGTATTTAAAAAT
>JBBMKC010238846.1:0-11040 GCA_037834085.1 Bipalium vagum | reverse complement strand
TTATTTAAAATTTTTTAAAAAACGCATTATATAATAAATGTAATTTAACATTTATAAACAACTTAACATTAATAATTGTTTTAATGAATTATAAAGCTGACATCAACATGTTGATATAAATTAAATTAGTTCAAATCATAAACTTTTATTATAATTCGTAATCTACAATCATTTGTATTTTTACAGGGTGGCTCCAAATTGTGGACGGCACTGTATTTTCGTTTTGTGAGGTGCTCTCTGTAGAGTCTATCTAATGCTTTGAGGATTTCTTCTTTCTTGTAGGGTGTATAAAGGAGCAGTTTTAAGATTGTGGCATATCTCTTCAATGTATTGGATATATTTGTGTGGCTCACATTGAATTTTTGGTTGTCTTTCAGAGATTTATGTTGGTTTGTAGTTTTATCAGGCTGTCAGCTCCTGTTCCAGTGATGTAGGATGCGCTGCATCGCTTGTTCTACCACCAAACACATTGTCAAATTATTCAAAGACCTTATGAAATTTATATTCACCAGAGCGACTGTATTTTGCATTGTGCAAAGCATTTGAGCGATCTATTTTATTGATCCCTTGTGATTGTTTTGATAAAGTCACTTGATGGGAACCGGAACACAATTTTATATAATATGTGCTTTTAAACTCTAAATTAATTAATTAATACAGTAATAAATAATGAATATTAAATATAATTAAAGGTGAAAAAATAAGTTGCTAAAAAAACAGTAAAAGGTTAATAAAAGAGAAAAATGTAAAAATAGTGACTTAAGTAACTAAAAGGAAATGGATATAAAAATAAAATAATTATATTTGGTGACAATTTTTAACCACTTAATTTCGTTAAGAACATATTGATTATAAAAGTCAAGAATTTAATTGACATCACAAAAATATCCAGTTATGGCATTGGAGAAGTTAAAAAAATTGAGTTATCTATTTAAATCATTTTAGACGAACTTTCACTTTCATTACCATCACTAAAATGGAATGTCATGTACATAAAATACACCATTTGCGGCATCTACTTTTTTCTATATTAATCAAAACTTAACCGCTGCAGAAGTAACCAAATTAATTTAAATGCAACTTTTATTAAATTAAAAACACCATAGTTAGAAATCTCCCCGAATTTTATAATTTAGCAAAAACTTTTAAATCACATTAAATAAATAATAATTATCATTTTGAGTTATATTTAGCAGTGTAAAAACTTCGTGAATTTGTGTAATAAAAATATGTATTATAAAATAAATCATCCCAGACTCCTAATTTTTGAAAACACTTCTTAGAATATTAATTTTGAGTCAGTAATAAAATAACGTTTAAAATTACTTACTCCTAAAAACCCAACAAAGAGTAAATTATAAAATCAAAGTCAAAAAATCTTGAGTTTAGTTAATTATGCTAATAAATAACAAAGCTACAAAAGGAAAACGACTATATCACGACAGACACATGAATATGAGAGACAGAAAACAAAATACAAAATATTTACAAGACGATAACGAGTTTATTGAAAATCTTGTTGAAATCTAATAAAATTCCAAAGGTCATTGATTTGTTTAAGTTAACTGTTTAGCTTTGGCATTTAAATAAAATATCACTACTTATTAAAAAATATTGAAAGACTTTCCTAAGTCAAGTTTGGTCACAATTTTTTAAAAATATTTTCACTTGTTTTATGAATTTAAAATCTGATGGCCTTTTTAAATTTTAAATTCGAAAAATTGCAGCCAAGACCAAAGTCAGCGAACTGTCGACTATCACGAAATTTGTTTACCTTCATAGTCTTCATTAAAATATCCTAACAGAAAGAGAATACGTTTTAAATATAAATATGACAATTTTTTCTCAATAATTGATTTTTAAAAATATTAACAAAATAAAAACATTTAAAACTTAATAAAAATCCAAATTTTACTCAGTAACCACAAATACCAATTAAAATAATATATTTAAACTGAGCTAAGTTTTCAAAATAAATTTTGAGGTATTTTAATCATAACCGTATCTCTAACTCTAATTTTAAAGGTTAATCCTTAACAATACATTTTTATAATTTAATTATTGATTTCAAATCCTGATATCAATTGGTCCATTGTGGCACAACAAACAGCCAATCAAAAAACGAAAGCCAAAATTATTTACAATCAATTTAACGTACAAATTTTCATTTATAAAAACTCCAAATTTAAGTCAAAATGTTTTATCATTTAAACCATTGTTATACCTTCCCTGACTTATCCAGATCTACAAGAGAAATGCTTACAACTGGTTAATAATTTTAGTGCAATATTCTTGCATTTGCCAATGGTCAATGAATTCTCAATTCAAACTGTTGAAACAAAAATTGTTTACCATTTTGAATCTTACGCTATTCATATATCAATTATCACTTAAATTATGGATCTATATAAGTGAAATACCTCCAAGGTCATTTGAGATATAATAAGTGAAATACCTCAAGGTCATTGAGGGTTCCTATACCGCAATATAACAAAACATTTTCTACCGATTTAAAGTTGACGCCAATTAATTTCCTCCAGTAAATAAGTTTAAGGACTTTATTTAATAAAACTCATCCCGGGGTTTCATGCGATGATGGTGCCATTTCTAAAACACAATCTGTGAGTTTATTATGTCGTAGTTATCTTTTGGACAGCCCCATTGGACAGTATATGGCCAAGGCCTTTGTTTATTTTGACTCTTAGTTACTTAGAAAATGTCAACTCTGGTCCTCAGACAATAAAATTTATTTTTGTTTACTCTCCAATCGGTCCAGAAGTGTTTCAAAACTAAAGGCTACCGATTATATAGTACTGAATCCTTTTCAAGTTCAACTCATTTCCAACTCGTCCGAACGTTTAAGATGGACAGACTTCAACGGAATAATCATTTTCATTGCGAAGAAGCCACTTTATACTTAAGGGTAGTGTAATAACAAAAGGAATTCTAGCTTTAATTTGGAACTTTCATTAAAAGGTTGACAGACAGGTTTAATAAATGCACATGAATCCCAAAGTACGAGATCGTTAAGTGCCTGGTTAGGCGGAGGATAGTTTCAGAATATCAGGACAGATTAATATTAAGAAGCTCAAGAAATAGATTTAGTGAATCTTGGAAAGGCACTGAAAAATGGTAACTGATCATAAAATTCTCGATGATAATGTAGAAAGGTTTGTCATTTCCTTTAAAGGATTAATGGAATCTTTTACAAGCTAGGGGCAAGATTTTCATTGTAAGGATATATTAACATGGTTGTGGTTCTCGCAATCTCTTAATCTTATGGATAGTTTAATATTGTAGCAAAACGTAAGAAACTTCTGCATTATGGGTTAAAGTCACCTGGCTACTGGACCTAGGTCAGTCTGCCTACTCACCCTTGCAGTTGGAGAAGGCCTATTAACTTTACATCTGCACTATTCACAGTAAAACCTCATAGTTACATAGGGGCTTCAAGGCAACCTCTCCTCTGATCTAAACTAACCCTTATGATGGACCGTTCCATCGACCTAACCACTAAGCTGAAGACTCAGCAATGGTTTGGGAAGAACTCTACCACGAGAATCCTTCACAGGCCACAATCGGTTCGAGAACGACGTTCAGAGAAAGAAAGTCGAAACAAATTTATTCGTCAAATAAATGCATTGAAAAAATAGCTGTATAATCTCTGGACACGGAGGCCGGATCACTGTCACTGTCCGTTCTTGGTCGCGATTCTGTCCAGCTGGTAGCGATCGTTGAACATCAGATAAAACGATTCAACCATGGCCCGAGTCTTGGACCCAATAGCGTCGGCAACCAGCTCGAAGTCAGTGCCGAACTTTTCCAGCGCCAACAGAAACAGGCTGAGATCGATACTGTCCCACTTATGGCGAAGCTTCGATTCCAACTCCTTGACCGGGTTGATCCAGGTCTCGATTTCTTCCACCTTCTGCAAAAGCGGCTCCAGCTGCTTCATCTTTTCCTCGAACTCATCTCTATCGTCCTCGTTTTCTTTCATAGAATCTTCCAGTTCCAGCAAAATCGAATCAAAATCCTCCTTGTCAGTCAGGAAATCGACTTTCCGAGTGTGTTTGGTCAGGAAATTGTCCACCGAGTCCTGACTAGAGTTTAAGATGTCCATCAGATCAAGACTGTCACTGAGCCCAGGCTGATTCTTGTCGCAGAAGTACCGGTGCATGTGCGAGCCGCACAACTCTGGCTGAATTCGACCCAAGAACTCGACCAGCTTCTCCCGACCGATTCCGTTGGCTTTTGACTTGCACTTCACTGTCTTGCGCTTGATGGTCATTCGGTTGTTGGCGTAAAAGTCCAGCAGCTCGCCCATGGTGTGTCCGGGAAACTGAACCAATCAGAATCAACCAAAACCCAACCCCAACCAATGGTCTACCTTCACCAAGATCAAATTCAAATCGCGATTCTGGCGACACGAGATTCTCGGCTTGATCTGGTCGACAATGGTTTCCAGAGTCTGGGCACTGTTGTTCATGGTCATGCCTTCCAGTGGTCGATATATGTCCAGGTCAGCTTCGGACAACTTTCTATCGAAATTATTGAACTGTAACACATGCAAGGCCTGCTCTTCGTTGAATCTAAGCATCGGAAATTTGTCAGATGTGACCAGCACAATTTTCACTAACCCCTTTGTCAAGGCAAGTTGGACAAATTCGTCGGTTTCCTTCAACAGTGGCTGGTTTTCTTTCCAAATCAGCGTCTCCACGCGCCTGTCATACGTGTCCGAGAAGGCTGCCTCGGTCTTCTGCAGTTTCGGAATGGACTTGAGTGGCTCGAACCGCACTCGCTTTCCGAACTCGTTGTACGTTTCCTTCCGCTTCAGAGACTTCCTTGTGAACTCGATTTTCTAATTTCCAAACAAACAAATCGTATTTATTAACAAAAAAAATCAAAACAACAACAATAATAATAATCCATAATCCATAATACTAATAAAAATCGATAATCAATAATATTAATAATAATCCATAATACTAATAAAAAATCGATAATCAATAATATTAATAATAATAGATAATCAATAATACTAATAAAAATCGATAATCAATAATAAGTCGTTATCAACATCAAACAGTCAATTTCTCCAGTCTCAGGTTCAGAACGAGTCAAGGTCATCCTCAAGGTCGACAGAGATTTGAAAAGTGAAGTTTCTATTGGATATTTCAAATATTATTGATTATTCTATAAAATCAATATTGATTACAAATTGTTCTGTTGAATGCCGAACTTGAAAATTTTCAAAAGGTAGTCAGGCAGTGTAAATCTTTTTCAAGTCTCCAACAAGTAGGACGAGCGGATAAGATTCAGAGGACTGACAGTAAGCACTGGAAATCAAATCTTCAACCTCGTTCATTTTTACCACAGGAAAGTGTTGACAGCTCAAGAAATGGTCGAAAAATCAAATAATTCATCAATTCTAAGCAGCACCACTGTAAGCAATGATGACAATCCTATGAAAGGCGAGGACACGCTGTCCCTTAATAAAATCAATATCAGTCTGATCGTCAACGTGAACCGTCTCTTTCGAGCCTTTGAGATGAACCCTGCAAAACTGTGCAATATAATCCGAAGTCGTAAGGCATTGTATGAATATGACGAGCATTATTTTAATATCAAAATATCGACATGAACCGAAATGTACATTGAACGTGTTCGTGTTAAATTGGGCTGACCATAACATAAAACCCGAAACAAAATCCCCTAAAAACGACAATCAAAAGAAAATCATTACTTCCCAGAGAGGCATTGACCGAAATTTTGAATCGTCGCAAAATTACAATTGATTATCACAAATTCCTTTGATCGATTAAAACAGTTTTTTAAACAATTTTAAAATGTTTTTCAAAGTTAAAAATATTTTATTTTAAACGATTTTTTAAAATAATTTTATCGATCGTCAATCAAAAAATGTTTTTATTAATGTTTAGGAAATTGATTTATTGAATAAATTATTAACAGAAATCAATTTTTAAAATTATAAAAAATGATAAAATCGATTAAATTAATAATTATAGTGTCATTTGGTAATGTGAAGAACATCGAAACCGTTTTTATTCTGACAAAAATGAACTTTTTATTAACGTCTTGTTCCCTTGGTCTGCTGAAAGTCTTATAATTTCTAACGGAAAGCAAAATCAATTCTAATTGAATTACTTATAAAAAATGTGACCCCTCCTTCACAACTCACCATCAACACAGATAATAAAAAGTAACAGAAGACCAAAAATGAATACATAGTTTTTCAAAAATATTTTTGATCCACGATATAATCTTTAAAGAGTGTAATGTGGCAAATTGATATTCATACACAACAGGTTAACAGGGTTCAGTCTTCTAACAAACATTGACGTATCTAACTTTCAACATGATCCGGATCTAATTTGAGAATCAAGAGAAACGTTACTAAAGCAAGTTAGATATCACAATTTGTACCAATCTAATGGAACGTAAGTTCACAACGGGTCTTCAGCATTCCTATAAACCCATTCAAAAATATTCTCATTCTTTACTCAGAACAAATAAAAAAATAACGCCAATAAAATATGTTTGAATCATCACAAATACAAACCAAATTAACAACAGAGGTTACACTTCAAAGTAAATGGAGAAAATTGATTTATTTAGCAGAGGTACAAAAAACAAACCCAAAGAAACTAAAAGGACGAATTAATTACTTCATTGACCATCTGCTATTAATCCTTTCTTAATACTCGTTACAACCGTTACCAGTTATCGATGGTCCAAGTTATCGAAAGTTAGATAAAGCTTTAATTCTGGTTTTGGGATAAATCGGGAATATTTTCAAACTAAGATTATATAAAAAGAATTTATAAAATCCATCTGACCTTTACTTGTTTACATAAGATAATAGATCAATAATATCAATAAATTAAAAATAAATTTAAAAAATAAATGTTTTAGACATGTCTTTGAAATATGACAGAAGATCAGCAATACTCGAATAGCATCGCGTCTGAAAACACTCCAACAAATTATTAATTGATTTGGTTACAGCAAGACAGCACTATTTAAGGAAGATCATGACACGTACAATAAAAATGCAAAAAGAAAGTCACATAAAAAATTTTGCTTCAAAAAGGAATAAAACTTTCGTGATCGATTTAAAAGAAAAAGTGATGCTGGGGGGTCTAAGGCATGGCTGATCTCACCAAGGATATGAACGTGGTCAAGTCAACAGTTAATGTAGCAATAAAGCAAAATGTATGTTACAAATCTTATGTTCTCCGATGTCGAAAACTATTAACAGAAAAGTTGAAATCAAGCCAAAAACGACAAGCACTGGCTATGCTTAATGACATAAAACATGACAGTGCCGGACATTTAAGGTTCTTCTGATAAATACTTTATTCAAGACAGAAAAATCAATCAAAAAATGACTGCTGGATCTGTCAATATGCTTCTGATGTTTCTACGGCCATGCATTCAAAGTTTTCAGCATCTGTTATGGTAGTGGCTGTCATAACTAGTGAAGGTGACATACCCAACCTCTTTTCGACTAAGGACTTAAATTGAAAGCAAATAATTATATCACAATATTGAATACGGTTGTCTAACCCTGGATAGACGAGATAGCTGATGGGAGAAAGTATGTCTTCCAAGAAGACCCTGCTCCGGCTCATGAAGCAAGGGAGACTCAGACATGGCTATATGGTCATTTCACTTTTAAGTCATTACATTATTATGTCAAAAAGGTAATGGCACATTTGGATAGGGAAGAAGTAAAACCAGCATGTAACAGGTTTCGGTCCAGAGTCGAAGTGGTTGTTGCAGCTAATGGAGATCATTTTGAATAATATTATTGTGTAAACTTTCATATAGCTATTTAGCAATTTTTATTTCAAAATACACATTACGTTGCTCTATGTACTTTGTTTTATTTGTTGTAAAATACTGCCGATTTTATCTCAAGCACCCTATATTAATTTCAGCATTGGTATATTTAACTATTCCATTTACAGTCCAAAATGAAACTAATGAAATCCAAAATGGAAATTGTGTAAATATGAAAACTATGAGAATATGACAAATCCGGAAAAGAATACAAAAAATAATAAAATTGAATAAATATAAGCATCAAAATTAATGAATATCAAATTGTTAGGTTCTTTTTTGGTTAAGGAATGAAATTACTATTGGCTGTTAGTAAGTGCGTTCCTATTGGTTAGTCTATTTTTGGATTTAGATTTTTAATAATTATTTATTATTATTATTATATATTATATATGAATATTATTAACCAACTTATTAACTTACTAACAACCAATAGTAAGTGCTTTCCTTAACCAAAAAAGAACCAATTGTTAACGACTGGAAGGGGCTTTGTTCAGCAAAGAAGATTAATAAAAGAATCGCCTATCGGTGGATTCGTGATGGTTAAAAAATATTATAAAATATTGTATTATTATATACAAATAAAGTAAATACGAATTATCCAAAACAGGATGAAAAGACACCAAATATTTTAATTGCATTGTTGAGTTGGATTGAAAAGAATTGCCAAATTACTCTCACGGAGTGTGTACCGAAAGTTAAAGAAGAATTCAATGTCGATGTTTGTCAAAATACGATAAAATATGGTTGGATCGTGATCTTGTTACTTTAAAATTAATGAGGTCAACCTTCCAAAATATGAATTCCGAAGAAAACAAAAGCAGAAGATATGAATATTTAAATTAATTGTCAAAACCCAAAGCTAATGGAAGATATCATTTGGATAATTGAGTCCAATTTTAATCGATCCTGTAAGCTAAACGGTCGAAAAATTAGCTGTTAACGTTAAGCGGCAAGGGATCGAATTTACATTGTAAAGCTGCAATATCATCTACAAAATTATTGAATTTCGAATGTGAATGGGGCTCTTTTTAAGGGGTAGCCTGCAAAATATGGTTCAGGCAATTAATATTTATTAATATAAAATTGGTTTTATTGTATAATTAAATCGTACAATTTGTAAGTGCTTAGTTTGACGCTTACTGCGAGATCTAATCTCGAAAATATAAAATGTTAACAATATTATTATAGGTTAAAACTGGGCTCACCAACTACGTCAAAGGTAGTGTAACAAATAGGTGTTCTAAGATACGAACTAAGTCTAATTAAATCAACTGAGATAACACGATTTTTGTTACAAAAATATATTTTGTAATACAAATACAAATCTTTCTTATCACAATTATAATTTTAATTAATTAAAGTCTTCTTGGTTTTACAATAACCGAAGAAGCCCTGATGTTAAAAATACATATTCTGTCGCATAGAGCGAAGCAGAATCGAAGTGCCAAGATAACAAAAAACAGAAATGAGAAGATTTAATAAAAAGAACGTATTGCAGCGTATTTGCTCTGAACACGTTAATGATTATTAATTATTTTAGAAATTTCTCAAAAGAGATCGATGTACGTTTTAAATAGCCGAAGCGTATTTATTACCTTTTACCACCTAAACTTGTTGATGAAAAGTTAATTGCGATTTGAGTGAAAAAACCAAGAGCTTATATACGTCTGATTTTCACATTCCTGATCTCTTGATTGGTGGAAAATAAAACTGTCCGTTAATAGAGTATATGTGGGTTTTTGCTATTTTAGGAAAGTTCTTATATTATAGAACTTACTAAATATATAACCTCCCATATATTAATATTCACTCATATTAATGTATTTTTAGTAAATTTTATTTTCTTATTCATTATTACTCATAATTATTTTTATCAATTTTTGTGGATTAAGTTTTAATTAACTTCAACTCACAATTTATATTATTATTATTTTATTTATTTATATTAATTAAAAACAGATATATAATTTAAATATTATTATTTATAAAATATTAAATAACACATGAAAAGAATCATAATATAAGATAAAGTAAGCTTAACAAGGAATTATCATTTCTAAATTCTATTTCCAGAATACTTTTCCTTGTAGTAATTTTCAGTTCGAAAATGTTTACATTATTCATTATGAATATTTATATTACTACATCTAAAAATTTTATTAAAACTTAGTACAAATAAAATTCATAAAACACAATATAGTTCTTTGTCCAAAATGTCATTGTAACATATCATTAACTGAAAAAAGTAATCGATCACTTTTAAAAATTGTTTTGATTATTGCAATGGGATGACGAGTTTAAACTAAAAATAAGGACCGAACTCTTTCAAGTGTTTAAGAATTGAAGCAGTATACCAGAATTCGAAGACAGGAACGAGCCTTCAATGATCTATTTTTCTAGAGAAAACTCCTTCAAACCAAGCAGAGAAAATTTTTTTAAACGATAAAGGAATTTAAATTTAAAAAGGAAAGTATATGTGCAAAGAGGATATGGAAAACATTTGTAACATGGCAATAATCAGAAGCTTCATGAGTTGGAAACAATCAAATACTGATGATATATCAAATAGAACCTATTTTAGTAATCGAGAACGATGCAATGATAGAATTGTAAAATTAAAGAAGAGATATTACAGGTTAGTCTGCGTGGCGATTACGTGCTCTAATCTTTATAAATACTTTTGTTAGCAGAATTAACTCGATCAATTCAACAGTGATTCCAGATGTGCTCTGACTATAAGAAGGTGTAGTCTGAAGAGGGTAATATCTTGAACACGATATTCCAGAGTCTCCATCTGCTCTAAGTGAGAAATTAACGACCTCGATTAGAAACCAGTTTAGAGTCTCTGGCTCAGAATCTTCGAAAATTAAGATCGTTCCCCTACAAAAGGTTTGAAGAGAATTTTTAAGATTAAATGATTGTCGGAATTTTTTTGAAAATTATTTTATATTTTGAAAAATGGTAATCGTCCTAATATATTGATTTGTTTAATAACGTCGTTCTCTGTTTAATAAAAAGGTAAAAAGTAAATAAATAAGTTATATATTTACTTTTATTAGTAGTAATGACCTAATTACAGGGTGCGTGCGATATTTTTGGAATAAATTTGAACGTTAAATACAATGTTATTTTAATTTTGTCATTAAAAATTTAAATCAGTTTTATATAAAGAAA
>JBBMKC010238837.1:0-11042 GCA_037834085.1 Bipalium vagum | reverse complement strand
ATTATTATTATTATTATTATTATTATTATTATTATTATTATTATTATTATTATTATTATTATTATTATTATCATCATGATCATTATTATTATTGTTTTGGTTATTAATATTATTACTTATGATGTTGGTGTTGTAATTTTCTTCCTCCCAGTTTCGGTAGATTTCTGTTCTCTAGCAGAGAAGTCAGTCAGTTTTTCTACGCGCTGATTATCTCCCTGATTGAGTTCTTCAGATTCTTCGCTGGCTGTGGTTTCAGAGAAATAGTCAAAATCAACATCATTTTTAATTATTAAATTATTAATGATACCTTTAGCCAGTGAATTTGATTCGCTAAATGTGAACCAGGTATTAATATCATTCAACACTGATTTTAAGTTATGAGCAGTTGAAAGTTTTTCCAGGAATGAAGTTTTAATAGACGTTCTCCGAGATTTTTGTGACATGATATACGGTGTAAGCAGAAGATAGGAAGGAGTAGAGTACGCAGAGTTTGTATATAGAGCATTTGAATGTATTTATTAGAACAGATGTAGGACAGCATGCGTCAGTTTTTGTGTTAGTAAGACATGAAAGACAGTGTTCAGAGAAGGTCTCTGTTGTCGATTGATTTTCGCAGGTAATGAAGGAATCCGATAAGTAGTTGAGTGTATAATGAGTGATTATGAGGGAGAAAATTCTGTTGATATTAATACTAGAGCTTTTACCGAATCGGATTCTCTGGCCTTTAGTATCTTTATTTATTATATTACTTTTGTTATTATTATTATTTTTTTTACCAATGTAATTTTGATTTGTATTGAAATAATGTTGAAAATATCCTTTAGAACCTTTAAAATTTTCTGTTTCTGGAAAAGCTTTTAGTGGACTTAAAGTAAAATTTATTGAATCAAGAAATCTTATAGTAAAATGTTTTATTTATATGTATGTGATTTTACTTCCTGAGCTACTTTTTTAAAATGGCAATTTATTTTGAATTAACCAACCTAATATTGGATGGTTATCATATCCTTTTGCATAATGTGCTATAAGTATATTTTTCAAAATCTTTACAAATAAAGAATTTATAAAAAGTATCAACTAAAGAGATTGAGTTTTCAATTATTATTTCTTCTAGAAATTCTATATTAGCTAAAATATTTTCAATTGTTAAATTTTCTAAAATTTTCAGTAATAAGTTTAAAAAATGTAATTGAATTATTTTGTATATAATAACATAGTTTTCTTTCTGAATCATAAGCAATTGCATAATTCATTTCATCATAACCAGTATTTTCTTGAGTAGCTTCAAAATCAAAAAATAAATATTTATTACTTTGTTTAAATTTTTCTTTATTATTTTTTCAAAAACATTTGTGATTATTGAATGGAGGATTGTATTGTTCATTACAAATTGGACAATTTTTATACCAAAATTTGTGTTTATATGATTTAAATATTCTTCATTACAAATATCAAAAACTTTTTTATTTCTATAAGATTTACAATTAGTTGTCTTATATGTATGTAGATTTTGAAATCCTATTAAGCAATCATGACAATATTTTCTTGATTTTTAAAAAGCTGTTAGTTTTGAAATTGAAATAAAATTATGATTTTCGTGATCATAATAAATAAATAAGTTTGTTTTTAAAAAATTTCATTTCCTTTATATAAAATAGATTCATTATTATTTTTATTATGAACTCTAATTCTTACATTAAAAAAATTTTCAAATTGTTTTAAATCATCAATATTATTTCCAGTTTCTTTAATTTCTACTTGAGCTATATTATGTAATTTTATTACCCATTCTTCTTGAATTGGATCACCTCGTCTAATATATCTCATTCTATTATCACGTTCGGAAAAATTGAAATAGTTTTTATTTGTTTCATTATCATGAGTTAAAGAAGTTATTATTGATCTTGCTAAGCAGATTGTATCATTATTTTGAAATATGTTTATAGAATTCTGTGCTAAATTTTGAATTAATAAAATTTTAGAATTTTTTCCACTGTAATAAGCACCCTTTCTTCCTTTTCCTTTAGGTATTGGTATAGTTAAAAATTCAAAATTTACATCTTCAATATTTATTGTGTTCTGATTGTAAAAATTTTTCTAATCTTGTAAATAATTGATTTACTTCATCTTTTTTTACATAAAGGAAAACAACCATGTCCTGAATAAATTAAAGGGTGTAAAGGTATCAATTTAACATTATAATTATTTGTACTGGTTTCTAAAATACGATATAAACAATTAGTAATAGTTCTTTCTGTAATATCTTTTGAAGAAATTTTAAATTGATAAACTATACTTAAATGGTTTTCATAATAATGAATAAATAATAATAAGAGTAAGTAAGTAAGAATAATAAATAATGAACAAAATAATAATGAAATTTTCATAATAATAAAAATAAGTTATTTTATTACCTTCAAAACTTAGAAATTTTAGATTATAATCATCATGAACTAAATCGTCAGGAAAAGAACATTCTTTAAAAAATAAAATATTTTTTATAGCTTTCCATTCATCGAGATTGATGATTGAATTTGCTTGAGTAGACATTTTTAAGAAAAATTTGATTTATGCAGTTTTAAAATTTTTTAGTTTTTGTTATACGACACAGTGTACCCTGTTTATAAACATGTTTTTGACGAACGAACATGTGTGCCGGGAAGCACGTGTGAGTGAGTGAGGAAAAAATGAGGGAATAAGCATGGCACACTTTGTGTAATACAATTATTACTCCCTAAGTTTATCCTTTCTCCTTAAAAACAGTTCCCGTCTTCGTTTTTATATCTTTATATAATTATTATTACATTCTAAGAGCCCTCTAAATATAAAAACTTCCTAATCATCACATTAGTTCCAAACTCTATCAAGTCCATCAAATAACATTTAATCTATTTTAAAATTTCTTTACTTCATGTAATCACAATCACGATCATACTACTTCATTTCAAGCATCATTTTAAAATACATCTCCAGTTTTCTATTTCGTATCCATTATTATGTTCATTAATATATAAATCCAAGTGGGTTCACTTCCAACGAACTGCGATCTTTTGAATATACTAAAACATTCTCATTATTATTTCACAGTTTTTTCTAACAATCGATAAACTATCTATATATTGTTTAAGAATTTTCCAAATCTTTCAGTAGCAAAAGAGATCCGTTAGTTCCCACCAAAAAATATTTTAACTTTTACGCTAAAATTCTCTGTACTCTACTTTTTTCAACGAAATACAAATTCAATCGATAATCAATTAAAGCCTCTCCTTGTTTTATTGGTGTTTTTTCATTGTAAAATACCTGAGCGAGAAACATTTTATGTAATCAACTTTTCGGAATGTCTTTCGTAAAGGCACCATGTCTTTTTCTTATTTTGAGAAGTTTGTTTCTTTCTTCTGTATCACACTTGAGTGGTAAAAAAGAGCTCTCGAATCAAATGAATTTTAAGATGTTGATAAAGCAGGTCTCGGAGTTCAAAGAACAAGGTAGTCGAAACACAAAACATAGGTTAAATGATAAAATTTTATTAAAAATGTCAAAAACTAACTATATTCCACACACACGCACACTGATAACGGCAGATTAATGTTTCAAATAATAATTATCATAATAATAATAATAATAATAATAAATATTGTATGAAATATTTTTAACAACAGAGAGAAGTATGAGGTAATTTAATTACACAGGCAATGATCGCTTGCTTCCTCAACAAAATAATAATAATAATCGATAATAACAATAATTTATCCCCCTCCTCCTCCTCCTGTAACTGCGAGTTCGATACTGATTTAAACCAAAGAAAAAATAACGCGACAGAGATAACTGTGACGGCGAATATATGGTTAGTTTATTCTCTTACGATTTTTCCGGATCAATATCTCTGGCAGAACACATCGATTGAGCATTTTTATTTTTTAATATTTAAAAAATCAATCTGAAAAACAAATAATGAATTAATCAAAAATAAAAACCAGAAAGAGTCAGAAATTCATCGACTTATTAAAATTTGAAAATGTGAATAAAAATTGTCTCTCTCTACAAAAAAATATTTTTATAATGATAAAATAAAAAAGGAAACCTTAAATGTTTTTGAAACAATAATAAAAATTGTAAAAACCTCAAAAATTATATAATAAAATCGATAATCAATAAAAATGATCTACAATACTAAAAACAATCAATGATAATTTTTTTAAAAACCTGATAATAATTAATTAAAACAATCGATAATAATAAAACTCGGTAACCTTTCACGCCATATTGAGAGGGGCCGACAATGAACAGATGACCAGCATCATTGATACAAGCAATCATTTTCACATTGCTCGGGTTCCAGTGCACACAGCCGACATTACTGTCAGCCATCAGTAGAACTTGTTGAATGGGTGTCGGAGCAGTGTGGTGCCAAATATACAAATATCCGTCTAGAAAAAAACACGTCACCAATGGCAGCATTGAAAAATGAAATAGAGAAAAAGAAAGAAAAGGAAGTGGGGGTTTAGAACTAAATAGATTACTTTCCGATCCGCATCCGATAAACTCTTCATTATGTCCTCCAAATGTCGGGTGCAACGTGAATTTCTTTTGTTCTGCTCCGACAAATCTTTGAAATATCTGCTTCGAAGAAACGTGCCACATGCACAACCCCTATCATGAAAACGACCAGTCAAAACCAGTGGTAAAATCAATTCACAATAACGTTTTTGTGAAAGAAGTTGGAACGAAACAAAAAATATATTTGCAATTTAATTTTTGTAAATAAATAAATTATTTGATAAACACTAAAAATGCTTAAATAATTATTAAGGTCACAGATTGTCCCACATTTAAGTGTAGAAATATGTAGCACTGATTTAGTTGATATTTCTCCTCGATTAATTTTATTAATTAAGACAAAGTATTGTCGAGTATTAGTTATTATTATCATAATATTTTATTGTGTATTACCATTATTATTGATTATTTTTAATTATTAATATCGATTATTTTATTTATCGATTACCACTATATTTTTATATTAAATTATTGATTATTATGTTATAATAATTAAAAAAATTTATGATTATTATCGATTACTTTTATAATTATAATCATATAATCATTATTGTCATTGAGAAAGCAAATGAGGACAATCGAAAAAGGTGAACCGAGACAATTCTGTAAGATAACAAATTTCAATCATATTTCAACTTGTTTGACCTTGGACTGAAGTGAGATCAACAAATTCGTGAACAGATTTTTTCAAAGTTAAGCGACCAGAACTGATCTGGACCACGGCCAATTACATCACCTTTAATTACATCGCAACTATCACATCAGAAAATTGAAAATACAAATCATTTTCCGGGTTTCAAAAATCAATAACAATCACGAAAACCTCTTTATGTGAAATGACAAAGATTTGAAAAAGACAGACAGATAAAACTGAAAGAGAAATATTGATCTTCATATATATTTAAAAAGAACTGAAAGAATGAAACCTATAAAATTTTTCTTGAGAGTTCACAGTCGTTAAAGAATTGAAGAGTAAAGAAGCTGAAAGGAAAAATTAGCATTATAAAAGTACTTACAGGACGTAGTCAAATTTTAGTTGGGAAAATCGAGAAAAAAAATTCATTTTTTTATCAATGCAAAAAAAACCTAGAATAATAATAAATCAATAGTGTTAGAGCTACTTCAAAATATATGAGGTTTTAATTATGAAAAAATATTTTCAACATTTAATAATTTTTAAAATAAATATTCAGAAAAAACCCTATTCAAATCAATTAAAATAAATTATTACCAATAAAGAGTGGATGGTAATCGAAATAATAATAAATTAATAAAAGTGCTAAAAAGTACTTCTATTAGTTATATGTATTGAAAATGAGTCTTTTTGTAATAGCTGTAATAACGAAGCTTTATTCATTTGTTTAAATAAACTATTTGAATATATACTGTTTATGCATTTTTCAAAAATAATTTATGAAAACATATTCTTAATAAAATCACGGGTGACAAAAAGTGAATTTCTTTTGAAAACCATAAACATAGAAAAAACATTCCCAGGCACCTTTCCAAAGCAACATCCATGGAAAAAGATTCTCCTATGCACCTGGTGGGACTAAAATGGTGTGATCTATCATAAATTACTAAAGCAAAGTAAAACGGTAACAGAGAAGTTGTACGGAGAAAAGTGAATACGTCTGAGCCAGCCATTGAGCGAAAAAATATCAGAATATGAGAAAATGCAGCATAAAGTAATTTTGCTGCATGACCACAAGTCAAGAAACGAGTTCAGTGAATATTGGAGTTGCTTCGATGGGAAGTGCTACCCCATGTGGCTTATTCACCAGACCGCGCCTCTTCTGACTACAATCTTTTTCGGTCGATGGTACACTCACTTTCTGAGAAGCACTTCTAATCATTAGAAACATGATTAAACTAGATTACTGATTGCACAGCCAACAAAGATACCGATTTCTTTTATTGAGGAATACATCAGGTTCCTGAAAGAAAGGAGAAATTTGTTATTAACCATGGAAAATTTTTTAATAAATTATCTTTTTCTTTTTATGTTTACTTAATATTTATTTTACTTATTAAATAAAGCAACAATATTGTAAAAAAAGGCTCACTTTCACTGCATAAACCTATTAAATAAACAAAAGATAATATTGATCATTCTTAATATTTTAATATTAGAATTATTATTATTATAATTTAAGTTATGATTTCAAAAAAAATTCTAATGAACTCATTATAATACCATAATATCGAATGGAAATATTAATAATCGATATAATATGAGAATAAATTGAAATATTAATTAATAATAAAAATACATTTAGGAATAGCAATATATATAGCACACAGAAAAAATTAAAGATAGAGTTAAAGAGAAAGTGAAAAAATCAATAATAAAACACTAACCACTTTGTTGAGACATGCGAGTAATCTGTCGGTCGATTTGGAGAGAACAATAGAATGAATGGGAGCATCGGCTTCGAAAAGAGTTTCATCGTTTATTTTAGAATAAGGCAATCGCACACTGGATGGAACCATGGTGACATTTGAGGAGACCGTCGCCGAGGACGACATAATATTGGACATGGTATTGCTGTTTGAGCCGGCGGCAATGACGCTGTCGACGGAAGTGATGACGGGAACCGTGTTGTGGATCCAAGCTGGCGTTGTGGAGATGACTGAATTGCTGACCAACTGAAGCATTTGATGAGTGATTCCCGGTGAACTGAAAGCGTGGTGGATGATCAATGGGTTCGATGAGGTGGATATTGTTGAAACTGTGGTCGACGCAGTGGTATTTGCAGCTTGTGTGACGGATATCGATTCGGAAGATGTCGATGCTGAAGTGGGGGCTGAGTGAGAGGAAACATTAATTGCATAGGCTGCAGCAGCAATATTGATGTCGGCAAAAGATCCCATCACCGTACCACCACTGGCCGATGTTGACGAATGTGTTTGATGAGTTAGGGTGGCAGTTGTGGTGGGGGCGATGGTAGCGGCTACTGAAATTTATGGCCCTTTCAAAGATCTTTTTATCTTTCTCTTTTTTTCGTTATTCAGCAATATATATAACAAAGAAAACAGTGCAATTTGCATATTATTTATTTGCAGTTTGGCGAACAAAATGACGGACAGAAATGGTAAGATTTAATTGATACACTTTATAAGTTTGAATATTGATTTATAATAATAATGAGCACATTACTTATTTTTCAAACGAGAGATATTAAATCATTGAATTTATTTTTAGAATTTTTAATAGACAACACTTGTTGACTTTGAATATTGGTTTTATTATATAATAATAAAATATTATCATTATATTATAAATAGATTTTAAAACTAAAATAAAATAAAAATTTCCGCTATCCAAGTGAAAAACTAGTTAAAATTCATATTATCCAAGATTTAAAAAACTAAGACTCAAGAGAGAAAAGCATTTGTTAGATTGACCTAAAGCAGAAAAACAAATGATAAGGACTTTCTCTACGGTTATGAACTCGAATTAAAATTGAAACTGATTTTATAAATATTAATAGACATTGATTCAATTCAACTGGAGTGAGATTTTGTAGTTTTAACGAACTTCGTTTTATGTCGCGATATATTGATTGTTTCAAATATCCCCCATAATTAATTTTACCGAAATTCTCGTTCTATTTTAAGAAATTGTACTCTTGACAATTAATGTAATAAAAAAAATCAGTTGTCAATTTTTTCCAAGTTTCTATTAGATAATATTAAAACTAATAACTACTCCAATAATTTTGAAAAAAGAAAAATTTTTAAAACTCATTCAAGATAACTGAAGCCAAATTTTATTATCTTGAAATAAATATTTTTAATTATAAATCAACTTTTTAATTGGTTATTTGAAACAACAATAAATATTAATTTTTTGAGAATATTTTTATTTTAATGATTTTAAAGTGTTATAATAAAAATAAAAACATCAATAAATAGATATTTTTATTAAAAATATAATTTTTAATTTTATAATAGTCTTCTAAATTTTTATTTAAAAAATCAATAATTTTTTATTTTTAATTAATAATATTCAATGGAAGGTCAGTATGTTACTGAATTATATTGTGCTTTTAATAATAATAAAATGAACTTAAGACTATCACACACGTAATTCTTAACACAAAACAAAAGCCAATAGGGTTAAAGGAAAGAAGGCCAAAAAATTGGAATAATTAATGAAGGAAATTTTTTGTCAATCAAGACTTTGACTGGAAAGGCGTTGGCTCAAAATTTTCTCTGTGCTCCGCTGATACTTATGTTTCACACAAAGTTAGTTTTCCATTAACAAATCAATTTCCTTTCAACGATTTTGAATTCACATCCCCTTCCAGGTACATAGAAGTAAAAACAATTTATTATTAAGCTAAACAGATAAACAATTCCTATAAGTTACTTTATTAATAATATCAAAAAAATATAAAACAATAATAATAATAATAATAATAATATAAAATCATTAATAGTAATAATAATATTTTAAGTTCTGCAAATAATTATCGACTCATAATATAAAATTACTCGTTTCTTCTCTCTTTTATTACGACGTCTCATTATCGATCACCGACCCCATCCCTACATCTCCTCTCTCATTGATAATAATAATATCACACTGCTCAACTCGTTTTAATGACTTGGTGAACACAATTATAACTTTTCTCTTCACTCTTTCTACGCTCTCATTCAACTAAGATAATTTCCCGTTTTCTCTTTCTTTGTCGTGAATAATTGATTGATTATGTTGTAAATAGTGCATTTTTAATTGATAAATTTCGATTTTAATCAACACTGAAATTAAAGCAGAATATTTGTCAAATATTTATCAGACGTATATTACCGAAGAAAAATTGCAGCTCAACTCCCGCAACTCACTGGACTCCACTACTCTAATAAAATACAAATCTTAAGAGATAGATACATTAACTTCGAAATTTTACTGTTAGTTTCGGTCAATCTCTTTCATTATTTTTCTTGCTTTAAAAAAATAAGAAAATCAAATTCTAAGAAAGATAATTTTAATCATATTTCGTAACAGCAAAAGTTTCTCTTGAAATGTATGTAGCTACCCCTTGCTCATAACATTACTCCATTAGATGAAAAACGTTCACTGTAAAATATTTCATTGATAGAGTCCTAAAGTTATTTTTCAACTCCTAATTGATCACATTTTAAAAGGTCTCAAAGCTTCTATTCTATTATTTCCTCGAAATTCTCATATCAATCACCTTTCCATAAAACCTTTGAAAATTTTTAAAGGTCATTCTCATAACAGACAGTGGTTGAAAAAAGATGAGCTGAAAGGTTTTATCAAATTTAAGTTACCATAATTAACAAAAATGACTTCACAAAAATTGCTATAAGGACTAATTTTACCATGAAATGAGAATTTTTAATTTTAAAATCAAATTGTAAATCGTAACAAAAAATTTAATAATAAAATAATGGGTTAACTAACGTACAATAAATAATTAAATTCTCACGAAATAAAATAAAATAAATAATTTTTCAATTTTAAAAGTTAAAAAATAAAAATCTTGATAATACAGAATTTAAATTAAATCGATAATTTAAGACAGTAAAGTATAAACAGGATAAACTTAATAAATTTGATTGAAAATTCTAAAATTAATTAATAAATACTTAAAGACTTGTCAATAAAGCTATAGCAAAATGTTAAGAGAAAATAATTTAAAGTATAAAAATATAAAATTTATAATTAAACCAATATTTTTTAACAAAAAAATAATTTTTAACAAATTGAAAAATCTCATATTACGTGAGTTTTTTTTAATAATTTAGAAAAAAAAGTTTTGGACATGAAAACTCTTGGTGTTTATGGTGTCCACTACTTATAATAATGAAATGGGTTTATTTCAGAGTTATTGTTATTAATCAATCAAAATTTCACCTCAGAAATTTTCTTTATTTAAGTTTCATAAACTAGTTAATTATTAAAAATATGATTATAATTATAATTATAATATAATTATTTAATTAATTTTTTATTAAAATTTATTTAAATGTAATTGGCTGACAATAATTTTTACAATTAATAATAATAATAATAATAATAATAACTTAATTGATATCGAACAAAGTTAAGAAAATAAAAGGTGAAAAATATATTTAATAATTATTATGATTGAAGCTTAAATTTCAATCCTTTCTCCAACGTGTTTCGATATGCAAAATATATATCAGAGTAAAACAGTATATCAAATCGATAATTTAACTAAAAAAAAATAAACAGATAAACCAACACATTTGGGCATTGAGACAAAATTGGTCGTCTCAGTCACCATTTGACATTTTAATAATTATTCATCGATATGAAGAAGTTAAATTTAATTGCAAAGAAAAATAATAAAAATAATTAAATAAATATATTTAAAACAAGTTAAAAAATTATTATTATTATTATTATTATTATTATTATTATAGTTAAAAAATGTATAATAATATAAAATTTAATTAAAATAAAAAAAAACTAATGTTAAGTATTTTAA
>JBBMKC010238826.1:0-11042 GCA_037834085.1 Bipalium vagum | reverse complement strand
GATAACAATTATTTGATCCTAAGGTATTGGAGTAGCTGTCCAATCCTTAGTATTTATTTAATTTAATTAATAACTTAAAATTCATAATCGAATTATAGTTTTTAATTTTTATGACTATGTTTTATTTGAGTATCAGTTCACCTGCGAACAGTGTGAAACCAGGAATTATTTTATATTTATTTATTTAATAATAAAAGTTTATTTAGACTTCTAATAAATCTAATAAACTTATCAAATAAAAATAATTTACTAATTATTGAAGAATTCACTTGGAAGCTGGTTTCCGAGACGAATGGTTTAATAGTCCGTTGATTGTTCTGGATTAGAGTCGGCTGCTTTCCTCTGGTTATCTGCGTTTTCGGGTTTATTTGCGTCTATTGCGCCTTTCTAATTAATTCGAATATTGGAAGTCGGTTTTAGTTTGTTTGCTCTTCTTGACTGAATTATCCTTTAGAACTCTTGTTCGCTTTTCTTTTGTATCTTTGTTGTGTCTTTTTAGTGTGTTTTCTTACTGAAATACTTCAGTATTTATATTATTTTATTTTCTTATATTTTTAAATATAGTAACTTTATGTTACTATTTTTAGATTTAACATTAAAAATTTTTACTATAAATTTATTTATAGTAACATTGATTAAAATTTTTAATGAAAAAATCATTTATAGTAACTTTATGTGAAAAATATCTTAATATTTTTTTTCCAAATAATTTATAAACTAATCATCAAAATGATTAATTTTTTAATTAACTATAATTATAATAATAATTTTTGTATTTTAAATATTATTTTATTATTTTGCTTTATATTTTATATTCTATTTTATATTTTATATTAAACAGAAGAGAAAGAGAATTATTAAAATCAAACTCCGGGTTTTAACTTTTACAAATAAATAAATAAAATAACACAAATTATATATTGTTTTTTATACATCAAATGAATTACTAAATAACCACTAAATAATCACTAAAATGTTTAAAATCAATAATGTTATTGTTTTGAGGGTTTTGATTGCTTTGGCTGGATTGAAGTTTTTGAAGAGTTTGGTTGAATTGGTTGGTCAGAAGGTGGGAGTCTCCACATTATTATAAACTATAATTCTTACATTTAAAAATTTTTCAACTTGTTTTAAATCCTCAATATTATTTCCAGTTTCTTTAATTTCAACCTGAGCCATATTATGTAATTTTCTTCGCCATTCTTCTTGAATTGGATCACCTCGTCTAATATATCTCATTCTATTATCACGTTAGGAAAAGTTTAAATAGTTTTTATTTGTTTCATTATCATAAGTTAAAGTTATTATTGATCTTGCTAAACAGAATGTATATTTATTTTGAATTATGTTAATAGAATTTTGTGCAAAATTTTGATTTATTAAATTTTTAAAACTATTTCCATTATAATTAACATAGTTTCTTCCTTTTCCAACTGGTATTAATAAATTCAAAAATTACATCTTCAATATTTAATGTTGGTTCTGATTGTAAAAATTTTTCTAATTTTGTAAATAATTGATTTACTACTTTTTTTTCACAAAGGAAAGCAAGCTTGTTTTGAAAAAATTAAAGGATGTAAAGGTATTAGTGAAACATAATTATAATTATTATTTTGTATTGTTTCTAAAATACGATTTAAAAGTTAGTAATGGTTTTTTCTGTAATATCCGTCGGATAAATTTTAAATTGATAAACTGTGCCTAAATGTTTTTTTTATAATAATGAGAATTTAAATAAGTTATTTTATTATCATCAAAATTTAGAAATCTTGGAATATAATCATCATGAAATAAATCATTTGGAAAAGAACATACTTCAAAAGGTAAAACATTTTTGATCGCTTGCCATTTATCCAGTTTGATGATTGAATCTGCTATCGTGTTTCGGTTTACCATATTTTTCAAGAAAAAATTAAAAATTGAGTAATTTATTTTCATTATTTTCAAATATTTTTCTTATACTTATTATATATATTTATATATATACGTTTTTAAAAAATATATACTTTTATACTTTTATACTTTTTTTATAAGACACAAAGTGTAACCTTTTTATAAACACGTGAGAAAACAATGAGGGGATAAACAGGGTATAATCTATGTGCCAGCATGGTCAAACAATAACCGCAGATGTTTACTGAGCCCAGTTAGAAAGATTAAAAGCAAACATTGAAGTTAGATTCCCAGCTTTGGTAAAAAAAATAGGAATCATTATCCATCAATTAAGGCTCGACCGCACATCGTAAAGAAATCACTCTAGAAAATTAAGGAGCTTGACTGGAAACTTTTACCTCACTCTCCATATAATCTGGAAATTGCATCATCCGATTACCATTTGTTCCGACCAATGCATCGTATTTTAGTCGATAAAAATTTTAATTCTTATGAAGCTGCTAATATGACTATGCACGAGTTTTTCGAAAACTTTTACAAGGCTGGTATAATGAAATTAAATTGTAAATGGAGTGACATTGTTGAACATAATAGTGATTATGTTCGAGATTAATATATGCATTTGAAGTTAATTTTTTATCATGAAATTTTTTGTAATAATATATTACTGTTGAGATCACCTAATAAAAGAATTATATCAGAAAATCTTTTAATATCAACTGCTAAACTAGAACCTCCTGATAATATTATATTTCAGCATGATAATGATTCGAAACATACTCCGGGTTATGTAAAGGGTTTTCTTTGTCAATAATAGAATTTCAGTATTGAATTGACCTTCTCATTTTCGGACCTTAACCCACTTGAACGTCTTTGGGATAATTTTAAACGAAAAGTACGAGAAGAAAAAGTCTTTTCAATATCCAAACTTAAGGAAAAATCTATGAAATATAAAATGAAATTCCATCAGTTTTTAAAAAAATAGTAAGAAGCATGCCTAAGCGTTGCGAACATGTTGTAAGAAATAAGGGTTATCATTGTAAATATTAAATATTTTGTCCGGCTTTTTATTTCATACGCTGTATGTCAAGTAAACTCAGCATTTCTAATAAATATTTTCAAAGAATTGTAGCTTTAATAAATTATTTAAAAGTAGTAAATAATCAAAATAAATTATCAGGATACAACCACAACAAATTTAATTAAAAATATTTATTTTTAAGATCAAGGATAAGGAAAGAAAATTTCAGATTTTTTGAAATTAAAAGGTAATAAAAAAAATTAAAGTTTGATGATCTCAAAAATTTTAAAATATATAAGTAATTATAATTAATTCTTTAATAAACTATGAAATTAATATGAAGCTAAAATATTAACATTTTTGATATGTTTAACATAAAAAAGAATTTTAATTTAATTAAATTTTTTAAATTAAAAACATCAATGCAATTTAACAGTTCTAAATTTTTAAATATTTCAAAGTATATTTATGAAAAGTTATTGAGTAGGGTGAGCTGAATTGTGTAAAATTTAGATATTCACATATATATCAACATAAGTATAAAAAGCATTAAGCCCTATTTTAATTACTTTGTTTTAATAAGTATCTGCTTTGAACTTGATTTTAATTTTTTGTATCATGGAAAATCAACTAGTACAAGTTTTAGAGAAATCAGTTTCATCTAGTAATTTTTTAAAGAAAATTCATGTTACCATTATTAAATTATTTAGATCAACAAGAATTATCTGCAGCTCGGGATTTTTTCCAGAATGCAATTGCAACTCAGTATACTTCTGTAGTACTTCAACTTAGCCAGATTTTGAGCAATGCTTCTTTATCTCCCGTGGTTCGCATGCAAGCCGGTTTGCAATTGAAGAACGTTATTTATTCCAATGATATTGAGCAAAAAGTAATAAATCAAAATCGGTGGTTGTCTCTTCCTGTGGAAGCTGCACAACAAATTAAGATAAATTGCTTCAATGCTCTTGGAACACAAGAACAAGGATTTCATTCTGCAGCTCAATGTGTCGCATATATTGCTTGTGCTGAGATCCCCAATAATCAATGGCCAGATGTAATGCAGTTGTTGGTGGCTAATATCACAGCTGCGAATTCTACCGAGTCTTTAAAACAAGCATCTCTTGAAGCGATAGGATATATTTGTAATGATATAGTATGAATGAATTGCAAAGTTCTGTTAGTTAAGCACTAATTTAGGATCCTAATATTTTGGCAATGCAATCAGATCATATTCTAACAGGAATTATTTATGGTATGAAAAAAGAAGAACCGAGCAATCGAGTGCGCTTGGCTGCCACACAAGCTCTGTTAAATTCATTAGAGTTTACGAGACAAAATTTCGACAATGAGGTAATTTTCTCAAAAACAGATGATCAATACAAAAATAATCAATATTTAATAATTATTTAGAATGAAAGAAATTACATCATGCAAATCGTCTGTGAAACTACTCAATGCCAGGACACAAATATCTCTGTTGTGGCTCTGCAATGCCTTGTCAAAATTATGAGCCAATACTACATGTACATGGAACTGTATATGCAAAGGGCATTATTTGCGGTAATTATTTTATAAATCAATTTAACTAATAAATGAATATTATAGATAACCGTAGAAGCAATGAAAAGTAATATTGACAGTATGGTGCTACAGGGTATTGAGTTTTGGTCCACTGTATGTGAAGAAGAGATTGAAATATCTTTGAATGTGAGTGAGGCCCAGGAACATAATGTCCCGATATCAAACCACAGTAAATATTATGCGAGAGGGGCTGTCAAGTTCTTGGTTCCTCTATTGTTGGAAATATTAGAAAAACAGGAAGAAGGAGACGATGAGGATGAGTGGAATCCCCATAAAGCGTCGGGTGTGTGTCTAGCACTGTTGTCTCAGGCGTGTGAAGGAGCTATCGTGGATCTAGTGTTACCATATGTGCGATCGTACATTCGAGACGAAGATTGGAAACGTCGAGATGCTGCTGTCATGGCATTCGGGAGCATTTTGGAGGGTCCTTCTCCACAGAGTCTGGAGAACCTGGTAACGCAAGCGATGCCCGTTATTACGGAGCTACTGGCTGACCCAGTTAGCATTGTTCGAGACACTGCTGCCTGGACAGTAGGTCGTGTGTGCGAAGTTTTACCTGAGGTGCCTCTCGAGGATGTGTGCTTGCCCACCTTACTGCATGCCATGGTTGCTGCACTGAGCAGTGAAGCAAAGGTTGCGACCAATGTCTGCTGGGCCTTCAGCAGTTTGGCGGAAGGTGCTTACAGAGTAGAAATGAAGAGTATGGACAAATAATATTTTCAATAATCAATAATCCAATTTTTAATTTCCAGATCTAGGTGGTGATTCATCCAGTGAACCTCGAACTTACAAATTGAGTCCATTTTTTTCCAACATCGTCGAACAGTTGCTCAACACCACCAATCGACCAGACTGCAGCCAATCAAATTTGCGCAATGCTGCCTACAGCGCTTTGATGGAAATGATCAAATCGGCACCCAAGGACTGTTACCAGTGCATTCAACATACGACAATGATTGTGCTTCAGAAACTGGAATGTATTCTTCAAATGGACCAGAGTGCTATGTCGTCTCAAGATAGAATGCAATTAGCCGAGTATCAGAGTCTGTTGTGCGGAACATTGCAGAGTGTGTTAAGAAAAATTGAACAAACTGATGCCCAAGGAATTGCTGATCAGATCATGTCCGTTCTCATGATAATGTTCGAGAGAGCACAGAATAATCAATTGAATCGTTATTCTGGTGTGCAAGAGGATGCTCTTATTGCCGTTGATGCATTAATCGAGGCGATTGGTCAATCGTTCAATAAGTATCTTTCGCATTTTATGCGTATATTGTTCGTTTGTCTCAACAACGTTACTGAGCAACAAATCTGTTCCAGTGCCATTGGTATTGTTGGTGATCTAGCTCGTAATGTGTCCGTAGAGCTGTTACCGTATCTAGATGAAATTGTCAATATTCTATTTTCTATTTTGCGAGTACGTTTTTTTGTTAAATTGATTACTCGTGATATTGATTTCTTTAAAAAATTAATTTTTTTATATGATTTTTTAAATGGAAAGCATGTGATATAAGTTTATTTTAATAAACGATTTTCTATGATTTCCGCTATTGTACGAAAATAATATTTTTCTTCAGAATCCATCAACCCAAAAGTCGTTACTTCCTCAAATAATCAGCACATTCGGTGATTTCGCTCTTCAACTAGGTGACAATTTCTCGACATATCGAACCCAAGTGCTGGAAACACTAAGACAAGCTTGCCAGGCTGAAGTGGACATGAGCGACCAAGACATGGTGGACTATTTGAACCTGCTGCGACAGAGCTGTATTGAAACGTTTGTCGGTCTGATCCAGGGTGCAAAGGGCCAATATCCCCAAGACAATGTCGATAAGCTCCAATTCATCATTCCATATATTGTGTTCATCAACAATTTCCTGGAATACGTGGGAGGTGAATCCACGTCATCAGAAGAACTAATTGGTAGTTGTTGTGGATTGGTGGGCGATATCGCTACCGGTTTCGGGAAGGATTCGCTGCAAATTCTCGACACGGAGGGAATTCGAGCGCTATTAAATCGTGGACGCAACTTCAAGAATGCTAGTACCAAGAAATATGCCGTTTGGGCCTTACGAGAGTTGAACAAGTTGAAAAATATGTAACCATTGCAACCGTAACGACCACCACCGCCGTTTCGACAACCCCTCTCTGTCCGTCGTGGATCTGCAAGCCAGACCATGCCTGTTTCTTGTGCGAGTGAATGTGTGTTCCATTGAATGTGTGACTGAAATGTTTGTTTCATTATGTGCCGCCTGCTGCAAGTGATGATGAGGGTGGTGAGCGTTAGTCGTGCTGGTATCCATTGTTGTGTTACTATGCGTTCTGGTGAATTAGGAATTATTGTTCGATATAATATCTGCCCATGCATCTTGTTTTTGTCGCCTGTCTGTGTGTGTCTGATGAGGAGCTGGAGAAGAGAGGATTATTTGGATATGTATTCCGCGCGCGTGTGTGTGTTCCGCATGTGATTGCTAGATTTATTACATTTAATCGTGCTAATAAAGTTTTAACATTTTGCCTTTACTACGTATATCAATTCACCAGTCTGGGGGAGATTTGTTTTTCTATTGAGAAAAAAGATTTGATTGGTTGAAATATGATTAATTGATTGATTTTTTTGAAGTTTTGATAACACAATAATGTAGAATAAACCAAAGGAGGTCAAAGATTAGACAGAAAGACAAAGCAATGGAATCATGGGTTTTTAAACTGTGCAATTACGATGCCTTGATTAGTTTTATTGATTTTTTCAAGAATGATGTATTGATTTTTAAAATTTTGATGAGTATTTCGATGAGAAATCGATGCTCAAAAGTTTCGCTGTATATTGTTGATCGGATTGATTTTGTGAGAACGAGTTCTGTCAAGATTGGATTATTTTTATTTAAAGATAAGTGCTGATTTTTGATTGATAATATAGAGTAGGTGAATAGAAAACGATGTGTATATAATGATTGGGAATGTTTATCAAGAAGTGACCATCGATGGAATGTGAAATTGTTGGTGAAAAAAAAGTAATTTAAAAAAGTTCTTTTGATTTTAAATTTAGTTAAAAATAAGTTTCGAAAAATTCAATCGATAATAGTTTTTATAGAATTTCATTTGTCTTTTAAAACAACTTTAGGTGAGGAAAAAGACGTCAACCTAAAATAAGTCCATTGATTTTTTGTAATTTAATTCACTTTTAAATTTAAACGAGTTCTTAAATTTAAATTAAGATTTCTTGTCTCTTTGAAATTAATGAAAAAAATTGTGATGTTATATTGACGTTTACTAACTAAGGCTTCATATATATTCAATTCGGATTAAACTTAAGCGAGACCTTTTATAAGACAGCCATGTTGAGTTGTAATAATGTTACTTTATTGGTTATAAAAAATATTTGATTTCCATCTGAATTTGCTTTAGTAATTATGGTGATCAAAATGTTCAATATTTGAGATTTTACACATTTTTTGAGAATTTAATTTATCACACTATTTATTGACAAGATTCAGTTTGGATGAAATTAAAAAAATATACTAAAATTTTAATTCGGACAATTAATTAATCGGCCTGGCGCTCTTTTTACTTTAAAACTTTTCAAATAGCACGATAAGCTTAACTGTAAAAAATTTATCAAACTGTTATTCTTATCAATGTAAAAATTTTACAAAACACGATAACGATAATATTATAATTAGTTTGTACATTTTTAACAATAAACTGTATTCAGCTTAATTTGTTAACTACAAAAATACCAAATAACAAGCCAAGGTATTGCAGAAGAATCAACAGAAACCAGCATTTAATCCTTAAAAATGCATTTATCTTATTTTTACATTTCTATTTTTCATATTCATTTGTGTTCTAATTCCTAATCCTGAAAGTATGTGTAATTAATACTTAATAAGTAAAAAAAATATTCCTTTTTACTTTTCTTTTTAATTAAAAATACATTATAACCTGCAAGATTGCAAGACTATATTTAGTGTTCAAATTGGAAAGAATTTCATATCTAAAATAATATTTAAGAGGTTACTATTTTCCTTTATTAAAATATGTAAATTTTGCTCGAAATCACTAACACCTCACTATCTAATGTTAGGTTCTTTTATTGATTCTTTGATGCATCTTGTTATTGCTATTTTAGCAGTAAAGTGTTGTTCGTAGTTGTCTTAATTCATTCATTTGCGTACTCGTATTGAAAAAGTGAAGTTGTCAATAAACTTTACGAGCTAAGTGTTACGATAACGTTCATAGTAAATACTAGCGTAACAAAATTGATTTAAATGTCTAAAACAGGTTTATTACCAAATCGCAAATCAATACTAAAGAATCTTCAAATTAATAATCAAACAATGAAAAAATATTAAAATTTAATGTTTAGTTTAAGTGAGACATAAAAAAAAATTAAAAATTAAGAACAAAAGTGAAATCAATAATATTCTCCCCCAGAGTGACAATTGGTCCCGGGTCGTCCTCTAGGTCCTTTTCAGATCACCTGTGGATTTTCAAGCTCGCTGGGTCCAATTGTTAAATCATTTTGATTCATCATCATTAAGGGGAATAAATGAAATTTCTGAAATAAATGAAACTGCATTGATAATCTTCAACTCTATAAACTGGCTTGATTACATTCGTCATATTTACTAAAGCGTTCAGCATCTAATAGTTTGTTGATATCAAAAACTTTGTCGCTTATTATATTAGGTTGTAAAGAAATTAATGGCGTTTTATGAAACTTAATTTTTGAAGTATGAATTAAAAAAGGAAAATTTGTTTTATTAATATAAATTTGTTTTCATATTGAAGCGTAAATTAAAAAAAAGGTATTTCAACAAAAAAATTTTATAAATAATTAATATCTATAATTTTGTAGGCATTTGAATAATGATTGGCGACTCCCAAATATGAGTAGTTTTCTTATATGAATTCAAAATGGGTGGGTTTATTCTGAATTCTGTATCCTTGGATCAACTAGTGATTTTTTATGATTAGGATTGCTAAAATAAATTCAATTTTCATCTCCAGTTACGATACGATGGAAGAGACTTTATTTTATTTTTCTCAATCAAAATTTCTCAATTGATTTTTCTCTGCTGCTTGTTTTAACGGTATTCATAAAGCAATCACTTTCCTTTCTTCTAAATTTTTCTCATATCATGTAACGAGTTTAAAATCTCTTGTTGCGTTACACCCAGAGATGCAGTCAAAATTTCTTTCGTTTGAATATCGCCTCTGTTCACTAACGCTTGAAGTTCAGCGTCTTCAAATTTTTGCAATGGTCTACCATGCTCATTATCATTCAAATTAAAGTCACCGGTTTTGAATTCTTGAAACCATTTTTGACAGGTTTTTTCTAATAAAACATCGTTGCCATAAGCCTCTAAAATCAATTTATGTGCTTCGGTAGCAAATTCTTCAAATTAAAGGTAAAAAGTAGGCGCTTCCCTCAAATGGCGTTTTTCAGTCTGAAAAGCTTTGATCTAATTGAAAAAAAATAACCGAACTACAAAAATAATATTTTGAAATATTTCTTTGTTAAAAAGTAATAAACTAAATTAAAATACGATGGAGTCCTAATTGTACAGCCAATTAACTATTGACTTTGTATACAAAATCATTTGTGAAACCTAAAATGTATGTTATATTTATTAGAGATAAGTAAATTTCTTCTTGCGAAAAGTTAATATTGGATTTTGATGTGAAGTGCATACTTTGTTCATTGATCAAGTTTTTAATTATTAATACATTTGTGAAGCGGTGCATTATACATGGTTAAAATGTTCTGATCTAATATTCATGTATTATTTTTTGTATCAAAAATAGTCACAGTTATAATCACAGATACGAAGTTACACAATTAAAATTGTTGATGGCTACTATTGACTTCTGGATGATTGATATTGGCGATTTCAATTCTCGAGTTGTTCAAAAGAAAACGGTATACTTGTAGAATCCCCCAAGGCCATAATAGTCTATGTAGGCGTTTTACAATAACTTAACTTCAACTTGAAGAAAATCATCCCGAATGTATCTAATACTAATCAAAACTTTTTTTCAACGTTATCACTCAGCTTGGTTATTCTCTCTAATTTAAACTTTTTGTTAGTTCTGTTCGTCTCAAAATATGCTCTAATTTGCTTGCTCTTCTTTCTTAGTTTTAACTCTAATTTTGTTTCACTCCTAATTTTTTGTTCTGATTCTGCTACAACAAAAGTTTTCTGAGGCAGCCTTCTATGTCAATCTGCGATTTCCATATTTTCTTTCATTATATAATGGAGCGCCGATTTTTAATTATGGACTCAGTTCAAACAAGCTCGACTAAGCAGAGGATAATTCATTTTTCATTCCTGCATCTCATGCAGAATAGGAAATAATTAATGACTGAAAGCCCCTAATCTAAGCGTAATCAATATCTCAAA
Source organism: Bipalium vagum (assembly GCA_037834085.1). Classification (NCBI taxonomy): domain Eukaryota; kingdom Metazoa; phylum Platyhelminthes; order Tricladida; family Geoplanidae; genus Bipalium; species Bipalium vagum. Next base: position 140 of record JBBMKC010238826.1, on the reverse strand, counting down.
AAAAATTTTATTATCTGAACTGTTATAATATTTTTAATTTTATTAATATCAGAAAATCATTATTACAGTAGTGTTCGAATTAATTGGGACAAAGATAAAATTCAAGAAAATCATTGATATATTGAAGTACATTACAGAAA
>JBBMKC010238815.1:0-11043 GCA_037834085.1 Bipalium vagum | reverse complement strand
AAAATTATTTTTAGAGGGTTATTTTATTTTCTAAGTATTTTCAAAATAAAATTTCTGGGAATTTTTAAATTACTTTTGAGTATTAATTAATTTTAATTATTAATATTATTATTGTATTAATAATATTTATACTCTATTTATGATTTTTCTTACTTATTTTTCCCCGGGGGGTGTCTCCGGTAAATCCAACAATATGTTTCATCGGTTCAGGGTAATTATTGAGATTAACGTGTAACATAATAATAAATGCTTAGACAAATTTTGTTTTCAATTGATTAAAGGGGGTATTAAAATGGTATTTAAAATTTCATTATGTTTCGAAATTTTAACATAATTTTCTCGATATCAATAAAAAGCCGAACATTTCTAACACATCAATGATTTAGTACAAATATGGGTCTTCAGAAAATCATTACTTTAAATCAATCCCAAAGGTTTAGATTGATCATGGTAACATGAAATACCAGAAAACCTTAGATGTTTATAAACGCCTTTTGGTGTTGGTGCTGGTAGAAGGATGCCTACGATTTTTTTATAACTTTTGACAATACACTGCTTTTTTTTTACATATAATTAACTGTACTGCCATCTAAGTAGACAAAGACACCCGACGTGTTTCTGTCATTTGCGTCGATCCAATAAAATTCTTTTTCATTTTCTGTCACAAAATCCAAAACTACGTCCTGTATTTTATAAATAAATAAATAAATAAAAACAAAAATAACATTCGATATTTGATCTTCAATTTTGACAATATGCTCTTTCCTTTCCGAACACAACCTAACGGCTTCATCGAAGCCACCGGTCTCATCCAGTATTTGAAGTACAGAGAGAACCAATTCATATTTTCACCAAGAAACAAAAATTTAACGTTGACATTTGTCAAGCTTTCTCGAGATTGTTTCAGTACCCCATTATCTCTTTATTTATACTACTTTATTTTTCATGATTGACGATATTCCACATTTCCAGAATAGGTCCGGGAACAGATGGTCGAATGGGTTGATTGAGACCGTCTATTTACTGAAATAATAATGCTTCTTTTTCATAACTAAACATTTTATTACCATTTCAAAACATACACAAAACATTAACCAAGACAGAAGTGAGTTCTGATACCAAAGAGATGGAAATGCACGAATGATAGCAATACTGAATTGTCTTGGGTGAGTGGTAGAAGAATCTAAGGTACGTTGAGGAGACAGTAGAAAACATTTTTGTCGAGATTTATGAAATGAGATAACGTCATCGATATTAAAGATTAATCTGAGATGAGATTTTGACAATTTTGATTAAGTTCATCTTCATTTAAGACATTTCATTCGTTCTTGAACACCTCTGGTATACTTAAATATTATCGTACTTCATTTATGGGAATTCTTCATCTTTCGAATGAACATCGAGCTTTCAACCCCAACGGTTATTAAAGTCCCGTTAGTCTCCAAGAATGTTTTAAGATCAATAATCATATTAATATACCTTTTGCAAATATTACTGGTAAATCCGTTTTCATTTGTAAATATGAATGAATATAGAATATATAAATAATTAAATAAAATAATATTACATCTTTTTACCAAATATTTTAGCGTGGCATTAATTTTGTGTACAGAAGGAATTAATCAATTAACAAAACAATCAAAGCGGAACTTCGGAAATATAAATTTCTCAAAACTTTTCATGTTTGAAGGATATTTTTTTTATCCTCTTTTATTTAATAAGGGAAGTGTGCATGTAATCTTAACAGGAAGTGGTTGACTTTATTTCTCATATAACTGTCAGAGTCACTCAGCTTAAAACTTTAACATCTGCCCGAAATGTCGCCGAAGAAGGCAGAGTCAATCAAACGATTTCAGATTGAACAATAATGGACAGTTGAAATAATAAAGGGGAAATAATTATTTTTATTTCGTCATAAATAGTTCTGACCAACGTCGACAAAATCCGTCATCATAAATATAATATTATTTTTATAACTATTATTTAAATTATAAATATAACTATTATTTTTATTTATTTGATCAGATAATTAAAACAACTGACAAAAATTATTGATATTCGATGACGAAAAATTGAAGTTATTTTAATTCTCTAGAGATTGGCTAGATTTATAATAAAATCAAAATTTAAAGAGGATTTGTCTTTTCCTGTTTTAAGTATAATAAAGTTTTATTGTGACTATTTTTATTCATTTTGGGGTACGAACAGGGATAATGTTTTATTGTGATCCTTTTAATTCAACCGCGTTTAGATGTCAGTAGTTGTGTAAGTAAAACAAAAACAACATTAAAGAGAACAGTTAGTGAAAATCGATCGAAAGTTACATATTTCGAGTAGGAAAAATAGTGACAATATATTTAATTTTAGACAAAAAGAAACACTGGCTTTATAATAGATATTGCTGCTATCATCCACAATAAATTTGTCTGTTTGATAAAAATCGAGTATTAAATGATGAAAGTAATTAACAATTACATATATCTGGATATTCATCTAGAAGCTATTTAGTCCTTAAAATGAACTAAATAGTATTTAGATAGATTTCCTTAAATACGGCTGTCATTGAAAAACGTTTTTCGATGTTTATAAATATACTGTGAATTCGAAATTATTTACCAAAGGTGTGGAAAGAAGATCTAATACGAAAAGAAATAAATAAAATAGACAGGAATAATTATGTTAAATTGACCATAAATTAACACTATCATTAAAAAAAACTATCACGCAATACAATGTAAATTAAATAGGAATCCAAATTCTTCTTCAAGATTAATAAAAATACGACATGATAACCAATTTATTTTTGTAATTATCTTTGGAACAAAAACCCTCATTGTCTGTGTCTCACATCCGAATTCTACTTAAAATTCGGTGTTTTGGTCTGTATAACAAATAACAGAAAGCTTTTGACCACAAGATAGATCATTCCACTTTCCATTCGCGGTAACGGCTCCATGAGCACAATCCTCATTGTTGTAATCATCTGGTCGAAGTGGTTGCCAGTTTCTGACATTATTTTATATACAAAACGAATTTTTACCCACATTATCTTACGTGTAAGTCAATCTACTGCCGTCATGATAAACCCAATCGTTTTCCTTCTTTTTATCATTTGCATTGATCCAATAATATTGCAGTCCCTTTTCTTTAGCGAATTCAAGAATGCTTCGCTGTTGAGGACAATATGAATAAAGTAGAATAAAAGAATATTTACATCTGTTTTAGAATCTTGAATTTTAATCAAATTCATATTCATTTCATTGCACAGCTGAATGGACTCTTCGAAGCTGGCAGTGTTTGATAACAGAAGAAGTTGACTCTTGCTTATGGTGGCTTTAATATTAAAATATTTAACAGTGAAATTGTTAAACAAAAATAAATGGAAATTAATAAAATGTTGGATTTGCCAATGACACGAATCAGGAGGCCATAGAGGTTTAATAATAATAATAATAAAATAATTTTATGAAAATAATAATCAATTTACTTTAATTATTTTAGTTAATTAATAAAAATAAGAAATTAATACTTTTTTATTGAATTTCGATGTCAGTATTACGTCAGGCGGCGGAATTAATTTAGTATTAAAGTCTATCAGGAATAGATGTTAGCAGAATTGAAATTAGCCAACGACCGAAAAGTCTGCTGCTACATCTCTAAAAATTCTGAGCCTTCTAAAGACATTTACCAAAAAAAGGAACAAAAAAATGAAATGTATTAGAAAATCTAAATTAGGCTAGTTTATACAAATTCTTTATCGATTTTTTATAAAAATAATCATTAATCATCAAAAACTTATGCATTATTTAATATTTTTTGGAAGTGGATATTATTATAACTGTTTTTCAGCACTGTATATATTAATCTAGTAAATATAAATTTTTAGTCTTTCAAATATAAACTTTTTAAAAAATATTTTATTTATACTACTATCTTGATACATGTATAGATCTTTTCATTCACATCTTCAGTCAATTTTATTATTCTTCTCCATTGTCTATCTTCAAATGATGTCACTATCATAAATTTTATAAAAATATCATTTCATCTTCACCCTTTTAATTCGAAAAACTTATCTTTTAAAATTTAAAATTTTTAAAAAATATTAATTAAAGAAAACATTTAACTACTGATTCCTTCTTTCTCAGTTATCTAAGTTCATGTATGAAAATAGTAGTATAAAAAATTTTGTATGTTCAAAAATGTTCTTTAAAAAGTGTATAATTGAAAAATAAAAAAATATTGTTTACTAGAATAAAATTAATAAAAGATAACACTTTCAAGGCTTATTTAGATTATACAATTATTAAAAATTATTATTTAAAATTGAAATAAAAAAATTTCAATTTTACATGTTTCGATTGAGGTAAATAGTAACAGAAATAAAGATATCAATAATGAAAACAAAATGGAACTTAATCAATCATTTACTTCAATGCCAGTTATTACCGTGGTTAAAAGGTTATTTAATTTTCAGTTGAAACTAACCGTACGTGATTGGATGAATGGCAAAAATACTGTTCGGAGGCCAAAAATAAATTTTTCTTAGAGACACCGAATCATATATGTAACGCTCTAAAGACATGAACGAACTGTGTTTGTGTATGAATGTGTGGTACAAACGTTTAGTTTTCAGTTTTAATTTTAATTTAAATCTAACAGTAATAAATTTTTAAAAAATAACGATTCTCTAAAAAAATGAGTAGAAAAAATTTATTTTTCCTCAGACAGATTCCGAAAAGTATTAATGATTTTTTTTAATCTCTGCCACTGTGAAAATGAAGAAAATTTTAATGATCAATACATATTCTGATCAAAAGTACCTGGGGTCTGGTCTTGGACACAGATCACGGCCAGTTCTGAAGAGCACGATAAATCATTCCACTTGCCGTTAGCGGGCACTGAACCATGTGCACAATCCTCGTTGTTGATATTGTCAGGTCTACGTGGTTGCCAGTTCCTAGGATTCATTATGTCACATTTCATGAAGTCTTTATCATTGATAATTTTACAAATAAACCAGTTTTTTGCCATCATTATATTCCCAGTCATCTTCCTTGTTTTTGTCATTGGCATCGATCCAGTAATTTTCTAAAACCTTGTCCGTTGCAAATTCAAACACGATTCTCTAAATCGGTTCAATGAATGAGAATGAAAACAAATTAAAACCTACGTTGGATTCGGCATCTTGGACTTTAACTAAATTCATCTTTTTATCCTTGCAAAGGTAAAGGGACACTTCATAACTAGCTCTTATTGGTAACAGAATCAGCTGATTTGTTTTCAGAGGAGCTTTATCCGTTAAATTAGAAAACATTTAGTAATAATTAACTTTAATATTTACCCTGAACCGATGGAATGTATTCTGAAATAAAATATATACATAAAATAAAACAGTTTTTTCTTTCACAAACCAAATAAAATAATTAATGTGAAATCTTTTGCAAAAACATCTCTGATAAATTTTCAAATTTTAAATCATTTGAATTTTTAGGCATTAAAAATTGAAAATTTAAACAAAGATCGATAACAAAAATATTAAATGAAATTTATCCTTAGCGATATTTAAATACAAATTTTTTAAAAAATTAAGCAAATTTTAAATAAATTTTATTTTATTTAAAATCTTAATTGTTTTTTATAAGGAAATTATATATCAAGAAATAACTTTTGATAATTTCATAATTGATAATAATTGTCAAGTATTTGTAATTCTTCTATAGTTTACAAGGACAGTTGAAAAAATGAGATGTTTAACATTCACAATGTTTTTTATATTTATGTACCAAGAAAAAACGGTGGAGGCGTTTTCAAAATTAGAAGACAGAGAAAGACTATATGAAAGTGGAGAAAGACAAGTAGAATCGTTTTACAAACACCTAAAAGAGCGGGCTCCGCCAGAAGTTGAGTTGTTCGGAGCCTTGAACCAGACGTAGAAATATGATTTCGCAATGTAAGGACCTTAATAGAGAATGTTAAAAGTGATAGTGAAATTGTAAGTGTCAGGTAAAAACAAGGAATTGGAAAAGTTGAATAAATTTTTAAAGAAGAATTTTAGGAATGGAGGTGAAAAGGAGATAGTAACGCTGAATAATTTTAAAGAACACAGTTATAAATAAAATGTGATGAATGGAAGGCCAAGCATAACTGTGAATATACAAAAACACGAAATGGAATGCTTACTGGATACTTGAGGGAGCATAAATGTGATGAGTCGGAATAAATTTCTAGACAATGTAGAAATACAAAGATTCATGGTGACCATAGAGAATGTGAATAATACTGCAATACTTCATTGCTCTTCCCAAACAACTGTTCTAACACTCTTGATTTTTTTGCACATCCATTAATAAATTTCCGATAATAATTACAAAATCCAAGAAAGCTTTATAAATGTTTTAAGCATTTTGGCCACTCAAAGGTTTTAATTGCCTCAATTTTTGCTGGGTCGGTCTTGATTTCTTGTTTGTCAATTATATGTCTTAGTAATTTGACTTCTGTTATTAGTAGATGGCATTTCTTTGGATTCACTCTCAGGCCTGATTTTTTATCTTCTTTATCACTTCATTTAATATTAAAAAATATTTTAGCGTGACATTATTTTGTGTATTGAACGACTTCATCAATTAATAAAACAATAGAAGCGGAACTTCGGAAATATAAATTTCTCAAAAATTTTTATGTTGAAAGATATTTTTATCCTTTTTATATAATAAGGAAAGTGTCCGTGTAATTTTTACAGGAAGTGATTGGATAGGTTTCTCATGTAACTGTCAGTGTCACTCAGCTTAAAACTTTAACATCTACCCTAAATGTTGCCGAAGAAAACGTTTTAAAAATATCAATATTTTCATTAATTAATATATCGTTTTTGTTAGCGAATGCGCAAAAAATTAAGAAGCTTTCTGGGAATTTTTAATTATTATCGGAAATTTATTAATAGATAGCCAAAAAATCAAGTGTTAGAACAATTTTGTGGTAAGAAGAATGAAAAATTAATATGGACCGAAGTATGTAATGTAGCCTTTCAAGAATTGAAAGAGTCGCTAACAAAAACACCAGTGGTAGCTTTTCTACACATTAAAAAGAAGTTTATTTAAGATAATGACACCAGTTTTGAAGTGATTGGAGCAGTGTTGTCACAGACGGAAGATAATTGAAAAGAGACAGTGATTGCGAACGGATCACATGCAATGAGCAGTCATGAAAAAGGATACTGAATCACAAGAAAGAAACTATTAGCAATCTATTACTTCTGTAATCACTTTAAGCATTACTTGTATGGAAAAACATTTGGTAAGAATAGATCACAAAGCAATAGAATTCATGTTCAAGACGAAAAAACCAATAACACAACAATTTCAGACGTGGCTGAACTATCTCAGCAGTCTAGATATAGAGCTTAAATACAGAAAAGGAATGGAGAACAATAATGCACACATATTATCGAGAAAACGTGTGCTCTCAGTGTATGATAATTCATGAAGAGCCAAAAACAGAAAAAAGAAAGACCAGAGCAATAAATACAGTAGACGAATAGACAGTATATAAATGGCAGAATAATGAAAATGAAATCGATCAGATTAAAAAAGATATTGAAAAGAGAATTACATCTCTTTTCCGCTTGGTAGAGGGTCTGATCAAAACGGTCGAATGAAAGATATGGATTCCAAAAGCAAAATGCCAAATGTTAGTCAAAGAGATTCACAGATCTCTAACACATGCTGGGACCAAAAATGTTATTAAGTATACAGCTCATTTGTACTATATGAAAAACCTGAAAGAGGCCGCAACATAAGTTATAAAACAATGCAAAATCTGTCAGAAGCATAAAGTAGTCACAACAAAAACGAAAGAAGATACAATAAAATTATCAGCAGATGATCCATTATAAAAGGTATATATAGACATTTGTGGCCCGTTAAAAGAAACTTTTCGAAGGAAACGATACATACAAGCTATTATAGCTCAGTATAGCAGGTACATTTTATTAACTCCGATAATGAAACAAGGTGAGGAAAAAATTAGAAAAGTAATAAAGGAAAAATGGATCTATAAATATGGTGCACCAAAGGAAATCCATGTAGACTGTGGAAAGGTCGTTGAATCTAAGATTTTTAAGACACTAATTACACAGAGTAGCCCAAACTCTGTTTTTCTAGTACACATCTTGCCTAGTCAGTTTTAAATAATAATTCAAAGTCGAAGGAATAATAATATATTTCATTAAATCCGATTATTGAAACAAATTTTTCAAACTCGGACCTCACTTTTTAACATTAAATTATTTACTTTTTTAAAATTTACCAACATTTATTTTAAATATTTATTTAGAAATTAAAGAAAACGTAACTTAATAATTAATAAAAACTTTAAATTAAAAAAGTTTAATAATTTTTAATTTAGGCGTGAGGGACTTATTTTAAAAAATTCAAGCAAACTAATTGTTCGAATCACTCCTTATAATCATAACATCAACGGCATAATAGAATGGCAATTCCGAACAATACGTGACTACATGAATACTACAATAGCTGAGAGAAGAAACAATGATTGGGAAAATTTGTTACCAGAAATTGAGTTTACCTTAAACGCAACATTTCACAAAAATTGAGTTAGAATGCAGCCCAGCTGAACTCATATTTGGAAGAAAAATTACAGAGAGACTTAGGTCAGTAATAAAATATCAGAAGAATTGGAAAAAGAAAACGTTCAAGATAGATCAAGAGAAGCAACAACAAGAAGAAAGTTTGACCTGGGGCAACAAGTACTGGTGAAGGCCGAAGGTAGAACTTAGGATAAAGAAAGATACGAAGGTCCATAGACGGTGAACAGAAAAATTCATGAAAGGATATATACATTATAAAACATAGAAAGAAAAACAATTGAAATGTATGTGGAAAATTATTAAAAAATTCTTGAGATGGGGATGTGAGTATTTAAACTGATTTCTAATTTTTACATTTTTATATTGTGCGTAATTTAAATTTTTAATTAATTGTAAAAATATTTTTAATATTTATTTAATTTAATTTTACTATTTATTTTATTTAATTTCAATATTTATTTTAAAATAATTTTTATTTTAATATTTAATGGCACAATATATTTATTTATTAAGAATGGAAAATTTATTTAAATTTTATTGTTTTAAAAGCATTAAAAATATATTTTTCAAAATAAGACTGATTTTGTTGATATGGCTGCTAACAATAATAGTGGTTGTCACACGTACTTCCTTTCCTTTCACAATCTGAAAGTTTTTAATTTATTTTATTTTTTGAGTGACAAGCTTTGACATATCAATGTCATGCCTGCTTTTCTTAATTTCTTTTGCATAAACAGTGACATACGCTTCTTTAATTAATTCAACGATAATATTATGGTTTTTCATTTTAACTAAAATATCCTTCAATTTTTTTGATATTTCAATTAAACGATCAATACCATGAAAATACTGACCTATCATAACAAATAAATAATGTCAATGACTTTAAATTTATATAGAAAAGCATATTATCCTAATTGCAAACCGACTTTAAATACAAACAACCCAATCCTCTTGTTCTTTATAATTTTTGTTTAATAAAATAAAATCAAAATATTCATAAAACTAAATATTAATTAATGAAAATATTGATCATCTATTGATTTTTGCTGTATTGATAATTTAAAGAATTACCTTCAGAATAACAAATCACAGAAAGTTCTTTTGCACAGGATAAATCGTTCCACTTCCCATTTGAAGTCACTGATCCGTGAGCACAATCCTCGTCATTATAGTTGTCTGGTCGATACGCTTGCCAATTTCTCATATATAAAGGAAGAATGTCATTCACACTATTCATAAGTATTATTTTTTACTGGTAAACAAGTCTTTTCCCATCATTATATATCCATTCACTTTCTTTCTTTTTATCATTCGCATCTATCCAGTAATACCGAAGTCCCTTTTCAGTGGCAAATTCGAAAACGTTTCTCTACATTTTAGAAATGAATAAATAAGGTCTTACACAAGACGAGATTTACATCTGTGTCAGCATCTTGAATCTTGATGAGATCCATATCGTTCTCATTGCAAAGATTGAAAGATTCTTCATGGCTGGCGATATTTGGTAATAAATAAAGTTGGTCCTTTTTAATTAAAGCTTTTCAAGAGGAAAACTAAGTTGAATCAAATAAACAAAAATTGTAAATAATTACTTCGGATATTTGGGAGCAGTGATAAAATAATAAATAAATATAACATCAAAATCTTCTCACAAAAAATATTCATAAAAATTGTAACCGAAAGAATATTAAACAAAGCGGACATCATTATTTATAACCATACCCCTACCATGTCGTGGTCACGTTAATTAAGAAGATTTTTAATATATTTCAAACATATGTCAAATTAAAAATCTTCATTGATTTACTGTGCTCTGCCAAAAACTAAATTTATTAGTAAAAATTTTAGTGAAAAATAAAAAAATCAATAAATATTAATTTTAAAATATTATTAATAATAATACTTAATATTTTTATTATAAATATGAAGTATTTTTCAAAGTTATTATTATTTTATTTCTATTTCTTTGTTTTAAAAATAATGGTAACTGTGATATTTTAAAGAAAGAAATATATAAATAAATTAAAACGTATGAATGAATAAAAATATAAACGAATATTTTATATAAATTATCGAGTACTGAAATATTTAGAAACGGTTTATATCCAACGAAGATAAAATGTGGATTGAGACGTGTTATTTGTATTTCTGCTATTATTTAAAACAAACAAAAGATATAAATACTGAAAAATATAAATAAATAAAAGTTAATGAAAAATTCTTCAAACGAAGAAGTAAAACAAGAACCAACACCATAAGAACGGTATAATTTTAATGCTTTTATTTTATCATCACATATGTGAAAGAATGGTAAATATGTATCCATTCATTTTTAATTCATTCAAGATTTATTATTAAGAGACACTTTATTTAAATTAATTAATTTACGGAAATTTGTTTAAGTATTTTTATTTTTATTGGATTAATAAAAT
>JBBMKC010238804.1:0-11043 GCA_037834085.1 Bipalium vagum | reverse complement strand
AACATGTTTCATGAAAATATATATTTGAATAAATTTTGTATTCATTTAATAAAAGGCGTATATTCGAAAAATAAATTAATATATTTTGTTTTTATTCATCTGCTGTGAGAATATTTGCAAAAACTTTCATCTGTAGAAGCTATACCATGTACGTTCTTCTGGTGCTGAAGTCAGACTACAGTGAAATACATTGTTAGGGCAATTGAGACCAGGGTAATTGTTACCAAAATGTGGGAAACAAAGAAGGTACGACATCCTGTTTATCTCCATTGTGTTTGAAGACAATAGAGGAAAGTTTTAGACATATGCCTATCAAATGCTAACAAGTATTATATCCTGAAGCTATTGTCATCTGTGGTGCACAGTAATGAGTGGAATTCGTTAAATAATAAAGGCGTCTTTCTGGACACTGCAACATTTGAGATTAGTCACAAAAATTTAGATGTTATGGGTGGCAAAGCAAATTGAAAGAGGTCCATAGTGAACACTGTATGGTCCTATAAATTTCTTCGCTCTAAAAGTACGATAAGAAATGAAAACATTTTTAGATTTCTTCTCTTTAATTATCATTTTGGTAAAACATCTTACTACTGACGATGATCGTACATACTGACACCGACGGCATTTAAAAAGATCTTCAACACTAATAGTGGGGAAATGATTAATTCCGATGAACACCCAAGTCCGAATGTCGCTTTTGATTTTTAAGACAATATTCAAAATCTAACCTCAAGAGAAAAACTTGAAAGAGCTTTAATAAAATTAATTTTGAAGGCCAAAATGTTTAAATTTTATGCCAATTAATGCCAAAAATTTTAATGCTAAATTATTACTCCGGGATTTAATTAAGAAGAACCAATGTGCTTCAGGCAGTGTATTGTTCATCAAGATTTTATCGGATCGAACACTCATTGAGGAACAACCCAAAACCCGATCTTGGTCCACGTGACTCATCCATCTGTTGAAGTAATGGATACCCAGTCCTTGGTGAAGAGTCATTGTGGTCTCATCTATATTCTTGTTTCCGGAAAAATAACTCTTCGACTCACCGTTAGTCAACTTCATTGTTATTTTTAGCTTGACCTCCTCCTCAAAAATAAGGAATTCACATTCTATACTTCTGGATCGGAGAGCCTTTACGGAAACTCGTACCTTGGTCCACCGTGTGCTTTGAGCATTGAGATCACTTTTGATATTATCGCTTAGCCATTTCAATGCTAAATCTTGGTCGACCGAAGTTTCTATACGAAACCTTTTCCTTACATTGTGTAGTAAGGATCTGGTCAAGAGTGACCTACAGTGCTGGTCATTGCTTGTCAGAAATCTTAATCCCTGCATCACGCTGCAAATGTGGTATTCATCGTATGCTGGGACTATCCCGAAATCCCCAAGTGCCGTTGGGTGTACAAATATGAAATATTTGTACTTTGGATCAATGTGGTGTCGGTGATTGATCTCAATGTTTTTCTGACAAGCTCGTCAAATCCAACCCTTTTTCCCTCCCCTCCCCTTGTCTATCCGAAGGTGATGAAGGTATTATTAATTTTATTGTTTTTCTTAATATTGTTATTATTATTTCTATTTAGATTATTATTATTATTGATATTATTCTTAATGGTACTATTATTAATTTTATCTTTATCTTATTATTGCTGTTATTCAGAAGTTTATTATTATCCTTATTATTCGTAATTTCAGTATTATTATCAGTAATTTTATAGACTTTATTAATATTATTTGGTATTTTTGAGTTACTTACTTAGCTTTTTGATGACCAGTGAGTAATCCAAGACCCCATTTTTAAATTTTGAGTCTCTATTAATTAAATTTTTTATGATCGGAGTGCCGGATGGTCTCGATCTTTGGTGGAGGTATGGATTAATCACTGGAGGTAGTTGAGGAGGAGGGAAATTTGCGTTAAAGATATAAGTTAAGCCAGGAGGGGGTCGGATATTATAAAAGAAGTGTGGATTAATATTATTATGGGATTTATAGGAAGGGGAGATTGGCGATTATAGTAAGGTGGGAGTGTGTAAAAAAAGGAAAGAGATTCGTACTATAATTATTATTTAGGTTCCTATTTAGTAATTTTAAAGTAGAAAAACTATTTCTGTGATTATACATAACTAAGTTATATTTTGGCCTTAAGATTTTACTAATTATATTGTTTTTATTTAAGTTATTATTTAATACGTTATTTAAATTAGTATATAATTAGTATACATTAGTATTCATGTACAGCAATTCAAAAAATTCCCTTTCTAAGAGTCGATCAAATATCTTGAAGCCCAAGAAGGACTAATCCCTGTCCATGATGTCACTTTTGATACAAAGGAGACACCAAATGCCTGCAATTTTTTCTCCACAGGCATCAGAACAGAGTAGTTAACCATAAATATTTCTACCTCCATGAGGTCATCTCCTAATATATAGATAATATGTATCAAAAGGAAACCATTCACGTACACGTGTGCAATAACTCTGTTGTACTACGTGTTGGAGGAATTCTAGCTCCCCTGATCATCGAACGATATTTCTCAGTCAAATGTGAAAAATTGGTCGGCAGAGCCCGTACCATGTGTTTTGAGACAATAAAATCTAACACTATCCTAGTCATAGAGGACATTAAAGGACCAGACTATGAACCTTTCACCAGATTAATCAATGAGGTTGACGATTTGTACAAATCCTTATTGGCCAGAAACCCATACATCCTACCCAAACCAAAAAAATTGGGATACCCATATCACTTACATCGCAATGCAGTTTATGCAGATGTAACCACCTTTAAACCTGGAACCCTGATTCATGAACACGTATTACTTGCCATTCATGTTTTAGGATATGATGGCATAGACCTTTTCCAAACTATAGTCTCACCCAGACGAAGATTTAGGTCAGATTTTGATCAAACAGGCATCACTGATGGCGCTTTCCAAAATGGCATGGATGAGCCAGAAGCCTGTGAATTTTTTCGTGATGCCATCAAAGGAAAAATAATAGTGGGAAACCAAGTCGAGTATGTGGTATTCCAACAATACATATTGCAGGATACATCGACTTGCAGTATATTCTCTAAATACGGCATATGTGCCATTTAAAACCAAATGCCACTTTAAGATTATTAGCATTGGCTAATAAACTTAATATTCCAGAGATGGAAACCACAACCAAACGCGGTCCCGAATGGAGAAAAGTGCAAACACATTCTTCGCGAAATTTGGTTCAAAATAAAACTGTAAGTAACAGCCGATTTGACTTTCTTCAGTGATGACCCGCCCATTCATAACGCTAATGAAGTCATTTTACACCCGCCTCCCCCTATTTCTTATGAATACACGTTTAGTAGCGGTCGAGGTCGCAAAATCTTAATGAATTTGCAGACTGAGAACAGCCCACTGTTACGGAAATTACCTCCGCCCTTCAACCAACCCAGAGATAAATATCCATCTCCAATGGTAATGGACAATCAACCGTATCTAACGCCACCTGACATACCAGCATTCGATGAATCCGATTATGAGGATCGTATCAAGATACGTCTTTCGATCCTGTCGTACAACCAGTCATCGATAATGGTCCTTCGACTAGCACAAGCATCATTTTGGAAACGATTCCATTGCCCCTCCTTTAACCGCAAACAAAGGGACTCAGAAGTCCAAGCGGAAAAGACCTCGTATTCAAGAGGTTCTTCAAAAGGCCAAGGAGTTTCTTTTTCCAATTTCCACTCAGACAGAAACTCCACAATCTTTGTCAATCTCCTTACAAACCGATGATCGTACAATGTCCTCTCAATCGTCTCAAACCATTAAAAGGCAAAAGAATACTAAAAACCATTCCACGCAGACTGAAGTTACCAATGCTGCCTTTACAGCTCTTCCCATCACTTACCCGATCGATATGGATGCTCCTACCACAATGTTTCAAGACAAAGAAGTTCAACTTATTCAATGTTCCGCCTTCCCGTCCACCGTCATCAATCCAAGAGGGTCGTCAGTGGAAATAGTAGCCGTAATCGGACGAACCCGCCGAAACCATCAAGTCTTGTTCCACATACATACTTTTGCGGACAAAAGTCATGTTCCAGAGAAATGTGGAGACTCCCAAAACAAACGACAATGTGATCCTTATTTGATAACCTAACAATGATTTTATCCCATGTTTTAATAAACAATTTTATTTGTGCTAATAAAAATTTGTTATTTTAATGTTTGTTTTATTTTTGATTTTGATGTGAAAAGAATTCTTCCCAAGATTTATAATTATAAAATAGAAATTAAAATATAAATTATGTAATTAATTATAATAATAATTATTATTATTCATTTTATAATAATTAAAACAAAAATATAAAAAATATATAAAAATATAATATCCCGTAAAAAGTAATTTCACCAAAAAATTTTCTGCCAAAACTAATCAATCCAAAAAATTAATTTAAGTGATTTCTATCATTCTGTGTAAATATTCCTTAGTGACATTATACTGCGTGAACATTACATTAGTGTGATCATTTTTGATATTTTATTTTTTATAGAATTGTGTATATATTATTTTATATTAATTTAAGTCGTGGTTGATGGATTAAATTTAATTTAATAAAAAAATAAAATAAAATAATTTTAGGATAAATAATAGCTTTAATTTAAGAAAAGACTAACTAAAACAATAGAAAAAATCATACAATGAAGAAAATAATTACTAAAGATTTATAAAAATAGTAAAAGAAATTAAAATAGAAAACAACAATTACAATTTTTGAAAAAAGACAGAAAAGCAATCGAGATGGTATATAATTGAATTGAAATATAAAATTTTCAATAAATTTTATTGGTATTATTGACGCAAAAAATAATTAGTTTCGATAGAAGATAAAAAAAATATCATAATCTAAATGGTCGTATGATAAGCAATATATTAAAAAACTACAAAATTGTAAATTTAAATTTTTTAATATTGTTCTGGTTGTTTTTCAAACAGTTATTAACCTTCCAAAAGTAATACCTATAATAAATTTTAAAGCATCGTAGTTAAACCAAAAGATTCATTTAGATTTTTTCATTTCTGAAATAAAATGCATTCAGTGAAACCAAAGAAAACCATTCATTATGAATTGCTTCAGAGAAACCAGACAATACCTATGAAATTTATTGCCAAATAATTTTTTCAAGCACTAATAACTTCATAACTCAAAACTTAAGTAATTGGTAGATTCAATCTCCCACAGTATATTCTCCTAATTTAACGAAATTTAGTATTGCCAATTTATTTAAAATTTTGTTGCCATTTAAATATAAATAAATGGAATTTCCTTGAAGTATGTTTTGCTTGTAAAATTTATTTATTATATTGTGGGGACTCAAAAAGAACTAACAATTTTGTCAATCCTTATAAATGATTTCTTATTCTTCTCTTTTTTTCACAATTTACACAGCAGTTAGGGTTGGTAAATTGCTGTAGGACTTTTCTACAGCGGAAGAACTGTGAAAGGATATCAGAGACTCTAATTTAAACTAATAGTCATCCCCAATTTTTACAAATAAAAATATTTAAAGATTGATTTTGTTTTCAATTTGAAATTTTATTGAATTTTAGTTGTTCCGAATTACATTCTGTAAAGCCTTTTGTTTTGAGATTATTTTGCTGAGTTTGTACCGACCATTTTCGATATTCTTAATCCGAAATAATCATTTTAGTAGGAACTTAACAATATTTATTTTGTTAATTTTAAATAGATATTATTTATATACTTAGATAGTTTGAAAGGTTTGCGAAATGTAGCATAAAGAAAACATGTATAACCGAGGCATCATATTTATAGTAAAACTACATTATTAATATTAATAAATTTCAAATATCAAATCAATTGATAAAGTATTTTTTTCTAAATCAATTTAAATTAACTAGTTTAACTATTTTAGAAAGTTGACAAATTTGAAATCCAAGCAGAGATCAAATATTTGGTAAAAAAATATCAACTACCCAAATCTATCCAGACATAGTAAAACATTGAACTATGATGTCCCATCATTTACAATGGTCCATAAATGGGTTACAGAATTTAGACAGGGTCGCACAAGCCTGGAAGATGGTCCCGTTCTGGTCGCCCAAAATCTTTCAAAAATACATGAAGTGGTTGTTCTCCAAAATCGTCGATTTAAGGTATCAGACATAGCTAACAAAAGGGACATATCAACCGAAAGGTTGCTTTTTATTTTGCCAAATGAATTAGACATGAATAAATTAACGGAGATGACTGCGTGTTTGCTTTCAATTGAACAAAAACAGGTAAGAATGAATCTTTCTCAAGAGTATTTGGAACGATTTCAGAAGAATAAAACTGATTTTGTACGAAGATTTTTTACCACAAATGAAACATTGGTTCATTAATACACCACAAAAATGAAAACCCAGTCAAAGCAGTGTAAACATTGGAATTCCCCACCTCCAAAGAAAGCGATGACCGTTAAATCTGCTGGTAAGGTTATGGCATCAACATTTTGGGATGCCAAAGGAATTTTTATGATGAATTATCTCCAAAAAATGAAGCAATCAATGGAGAGCATTACTTAAAACTGTTGAATATATTGTATACCATCATTAATGAAAAAAGACCCGATTTGCAGAAAAAGAAAATTATTTTCACCACTATATGTACGTCCACATACGGCATTAATTACAATGGCAAAAATCAATGAATTAAAGTACGAACTTCTTCAACATCCCAATATTCACCAAATTTGGCTCCCTCTAACTATTACCTGTTCCCAAAGTTGAAAAATTTTCGTGGTTGAAAGTGATTTTCCACAACAGAGGAGATTCATGAAGTGGTAAATAATTATTTTAAAAGACGATAGATGATACTCAATTATGGTCTTGGACGGTAGATGAAATTTGTCAGCTGGTTGACATAGGAGGTCTACATTAGGAGTGTAAATGTTAAATATTCTACCACTCGAATCACCCCGCATTTTGTTGATTAATCATATGGATTGCTTTATTAATTTTCAGTGGTTATTAATTTAAGTTATTAATTTGAAAAATGATTTTTTTGTGTAATATACCGGGAAAATGAAATTAATTCCCAGTCTATTTATAAAGAGATTACCTTAGAGACTTTAAAGCAGAATGACGTAATTCATTATAATGAATTTTGTTAAAAAATTTTTGGTTATTTATTTCATTGTGGTATTTTAAGTAAACTTTATTTATAAAATAGATTCGTTAAGAAAGTAGATTTCTATTTGTCGATAATGTGTCTTTATTGTCCTAGTGCTTATTTTTATTTTTATTGTATAGCTACCCGATGAATTTAAGTTTAATATATTTACTAATACAATTTATAAAAAAAAGTTTCTCGCACTTGTTTCAGCTATCCTTAATGTAATCATTGTGTTAAAATTCATCTAAATTAATTATATTATTACAAAATTCACTAAATTATATTAAGAGTAATTTATTAATTATTAAAAATAAAAAAAGAAAAAAAATATATAAAAAGACTTACCTGAGATCATAAAACTCAGAAAAATAATTAGAACGGCAAGCACAAATAGAAATCATCTGTAAAAAGGTCAACATTCTAACGACATTAATTACCAGACCAAGTTCTGAATAATTACTAGACTACGCATTTCATTAGACGAATATAATTTACCGCGACAAGGACAGTAGATCATATTTGCATAAAACGATCAAAGCAACATTCCAGAGAGTGTTATTCCATATAAATAAACGTCAGTAATTTACAAACGCAGAACAAAAGAGCAAGGAAAAGCTAGCCGCAAGTTGTCAACAATTAGGAAAACAAAGTTGGTAATTGTTATCATTATATTATTAATAATATTATTATCTAATAATCTGTGTGAACAGAAGTATTGAATAACATTTTAAATAAGCAATGCAACAATTTGCGCAATCTTAACCGATTGACGATCTTCAAAATAAATACTCGGTTCTTCACCGTTGATTAAATAAATTTTCCTGTTTTTCTTCTTTTTTTTTCAACGTTTGCACAGCCCCTAGCTGGCAAACTTCCTGAGGGCTTTAACACACTAGACTAAGTCTGTGGTTAAAGATTTCTGAATCGATCAGTCTAAAATCTTATTGTTAACATGTAATTTAAGCAGTGTTAAAACTGATTTATCAATAAAGATTTTATTTTAAATTTTCGTTTATTTCTTTTGTTTCATTGTGTCAGTGAATTTTATATTAGTGCTTGAACGTTCATCCGTAAATCCTTGTGATATCACATAGTTTGTGAAGTGACTTAAAAGCCAAAGTTGTCTTTTTTAAAATCAGCCCATTTTTAGGAAGTTAACATATGGAATATATACTAACATATAAATACTAAAACATATTTTTGTCAATATACCGAAAGATAAGCAAATGTCGTTTTAAAAAGTTCTAATTTTCTTAAAAATCCTTTGTATATAAAGTTTTATTTATCAAAATCACTCTTTCAATAGTCAAATTTTGATAAATAAATCAAAAAATATCAAAATTCAAAACATTACTGAATAAAAACAAGGAAAACTCCAAAACATAATAATACTTATTCGAATTTAGTCAAGAGGCAATAGAAAATATTTGCAGTTAATGATGGAACTAGATTGCCTAGATTTATCAGAAATCTTTAAAGTATTCATTAACACTAACAAAACATGATATTCATCACTGTATATTTTGTAGGATCAGAAGGATGTACTGTATCATGAGATGATGCAACCTACTTAGAATATCAGACTGATAATCGTTACCGATAAAAATTAATTGAATTAGACACATCTTCAAAATCAAAACAATAAATTTAATTAATGAAAACCTTTATCCATCTCAATCTCAATCTTTATTCACGAGGAACAAGTCCAGAAAGAGATAAATCATGTCAAACTGGAGATTTTATCCAGTGTCAGGAATTACGATTACTACGAAAAACGCAGAGTAGGGTTGTTTTTGTATAACACCCGAGTTATGATACCATTGATCAAGTTTCTCATAACTACTTGTTACACCGGCTCTACGACAATAATTGGTCTGATAGTCAACATGTTAAGATCAAATTGCTATATTATTTTCTTAAATAGGATAAAATCCAAAATACCGATTTGCAATACAATGTTGAAACGATGTATTTACTTTGGATAAGTTAAAAGCTATTATATTTATTTTATTTTTACCACAACAATTTATCGACCAAAATCTTAGATTCAACAAATGATTTAGATTTTGATACTTAGTATCTTTTTTAAGAATAATATTACATTTGTATTGAGCCTTCCTCAATTTATTATTCGAAGCGAAGAGACTAAATTTCATGTCGATGTCTACATATGAAAGAACTTTTACAATGGTTAAGAAAATCCTGGTTAAATAGCTAAAAGTTTTGTCAATTTACATGGTCTGAACCTTTCCTTATATTGATAAGTTAAATGAAATATTTTCAAATAAAATATGAAAAGCAGAAATCATATGGATATGTTAAATAGTTATTTTAAGCTTACTTTTAACAATTTACTCTCATTAAGTTTCATGTTCTTATGCTTTATGATACTCCTGCAATTTGGTATCTATCAACTCAAAATTTATGGCAGATTTGTCACAAAAGGCTTGTCCTAAGAACCTATTTTATTAATTTTTGCAGTCATTTGAGCGTACAGCCAGACTTATTATTTCATTTGAAGTCATCAAAAAATTATTTTATGCACATCCGTTTTATTTATTTGGAAGGTTTGAAGAGCAGAATAATTGATGCATTTACTAATATGTGATCTGATTTCTGCGAAAAAGATTGTTTGTCTGTTCTATCTAAACTAAGTCGTTGCAATTAACTGAAAGGTTTTCATTTTGAAAAAAAATAACTGTAGTCTACTTTGCCTTTAGATAATTAGAAAAAAATCATTATTTTTTAAATTCGTGTAAAGTTGAAAAACTTGTCACAATTTTTTAAAAGGAACAATCATAAATAGAATTAAAATAATATTAATTTGTTTTAATTAAGAGTAAAAATAAGTTAATTTTTTAAATTTATGCTAGTTTAGGAGTGGAACAATAATTCCTGCTTCCGATATACAGTGGAAGTAAACGAACTTGTAAAACCTTTTTATTAGAACTGTCAACCAATAAGATCCCTGGGATAACAGAATATAAGACGGATAATACAATTCATCAAGTGAATTTAATAAAATATAACAGATCATATTTTATAGACTAATTTTGTTTACTACCAGAACATGATCAAAATTTCTAAAGTAAAAATTGATTACAAATTTTTATTTTATTTTAAACATAAAAAAACTAAAATTTAATTTCATAAAAAAATTTAAAAACGCAGATGTTAAAGGGATTCAGTAAAGGGAAGCAAAAAATAAAAATAAAAGCAGCAATAATCAATAATGAAAATAAAATATTCATTTTTTACTTAAATTAGGGATTTGAAGTTTTTATTGTCTGAATAAGCTGTGATACAGTAATTATACATAAATTGTGCCCAAGATGGGCTTTTAATTTTTTGCGTTATGTCTTAGCGGAGTTTTTAAAAAAATAAGTGTAAAAATTGTGAATTAATACTTATGTGGGAATCGTCAACCAAAAAAAGGAGATGAAGAATTGGGCAGGATCACAGTGTCATTAAAAAGGGATCGCAGTATCATCATTGTTGGGCGCAATCACAGTGTCATTATATGTTGTTACAACTTTCTTTCAACAAACATTTAAATCTGATTTTTCTTTATTTGTGATTTAGACATTTTAATTTTTTATCAAATATTGTATTGATATTACAATTACAACGAATGCCTGTGCCATTAGTACCCATGGAAACAATAGCAATGGATATAACAGGACCATTTCCAGAAACAAAAGAAGGAAACGTATATTTTGGTAGTTTGTGACTAGTTCACTAAATGGTCAGAAGCCTTCGCAATACCAAATCATAAAGCAAGTACAATTGCAAAAATATTTGTAGACAAATAGTGTTTCGATATGGTGTACCAAGGAAAATGCTAACCGATAGAGGAACTGAATTTATGAGTGACTTAATTA
>JBBMKC010238793.1:0-11045 GCA_037834085.1 Bipalium vagum | reverse complement strand
CATAAAATTTGACATTAAAAATAGATAAAAATAAAATGACTATGCTAAATAGATTTACCTTTTCAAGAGCTTTAAAAGGATATATAATATTGCGCCAAAAAATATAGTAATAATGAAGCAGTAAAACAATTTCAAATTATTAAAAAAACGCTAATAACTTTTGAATCAACCTGGTATATTGATATTTTATTTGTTTAAATATTTTAATTATATAAATTTAATTATCACAGCATTTAATAGGCTTAAATAAATAAGAAATGCGATACCTCATGAAATTTGATTTCATTAAAATTAAAAATGCAACGCAGGCTGCGAAAAAGATTGGTGCGGCTTATGGCGCAGATGCTGTATCTGATAAAACAGTCCGTGAATGGTTCCATCGATTTCGCTCTAGAAATTTTGATGTCAAAGACGCACATCGTTCTTGCCGGCTACTATGTCAAAAATTCGATCAAATCAGTCAGAAGGTGGAGGAAGGCAGGCATATTGGCAGCCATGAAATTGCAGAAGACCACGGTATTCATAAATCATTTAAAGAAACTGGGTTTTAAAAAGAAACTGGGTGTTTGGATTCTTATTATTAAACAACGGAAAATGCAATAGACCGAATTTCAATACGCCAAACATTTCTGAAAAGAAACTCTATTGAACCATTCTTGAAAAGTCTTATTACTGGTGACAAAGAGGGAGCCTATACGAGAACAATGTTTAATCTTAGACAAAAAGTTGTGAGATTCTACAAACCTTTCCAAAGCCGAAATTATCACCAATGGAGGTCATGTTTTGCATCTGGTGGGGTTACAAAGATATCATCCATCAAGAAATTCCAATCAGGTCAAAATGTTGACTCTGTTTTCTAATGTCGGCAATTAACTAGAGTACCGTAGGCAAGTGTAATAAAGTGGCAAGACTTAATCAATAGAAAAAGCGTTGTATTTTACTATGACAACGCAAGACCACGTGTGTCTTTTATGACTCGGAAAAAATTTAAGGACCTTGATTGGAAGTGTTGTTGCAAAGTCCGTATAGTCCTGATATTGCACCGTCAGACTATCATTTGTTTCTTTCATTGCAGAACTTCCTTGATGGTGTAAAATTAAATTCAAAGGAGGACAACAAAAACTACTCGCAGTTTTTCCGAGAAAAGTTCTACAGTGACGAAATTCTAGCTTTACCTAAGAAATGGCAAGACATCTTCGACCAGGATGGTGCATATGTAGTTTAATAAAGTTCTGATATTAGTAAATATTGCTAAAATCGGTGGAAACTTTTCATAGAACCAAATAATTTTGGTTGATTTTTTTTAATTTATGATCGTTATGGACAAAATATATACTTTATTTTATTGTAATTTTTTTTCTAATGAGAATCACTCTTATTCATATAATAAAAATGATAATCAATAAAAGAAAATTTATTTTATATTTTTATATTCAGTTGATAGTCGGTTAGCACCCCTTGTTTATCATTGTACAAATGTAGATGAAGGATATTATATTTCCATTTCAATAATATTTATATTTATTTATCTATTAATCAAAAATGATTATCGTGCCCGTGTTTTTATCTGTGCGACAGTTTATTATTTCTCCAAATAATCAGATTAATTCGATGATTTATTTATCACATGCCCCATCGTAGTACGGAGAAATGCCGTTTAAATATTCATTAATGATATTATTGTTCTGTCTCCACATGGAACGCAAATTATCATTAAACAGCAATTTGCGCTTCTGTTTTTCCTCGTATGAAAAATATAAAAATAAATATTTGTTTTAAAAAAACTTAAAAACTTTATCAACATTTCTAAATTCACTCGAAAAATAACCTTATGACGCAATGTCACTCTAATATTATTTTTTTTAGTTTAAATATGTTTTGGAACTTTTAAAAATTTAATTTTAATTTACATTATAATTATTATATAATAATATTATTATTGTTCAATAACTATTAATAGTATTATTATTATTATTAGTATTTTATCAATATGTCAGATTTAATGAATTATTTATCAATGATTTGATACTATTCATAGGACTATTATTTAGCTTTAATTTGGACTTTAACATTTGGATTAATAAATAAAATGGAAAATAAATTCCACTTTCATTTCATTCGATAGGAATTCACGTTTTCGTTCCTTTTTCAACATGGTCTTTATTTCATCAATACAATAATAAAACGGAAAATAGAGTATACAGAGTGTTTCATAAAAATATATGCGAGCGTAAACAAATAAAAATTAATCAATTTGTCAATGGATATGAATCATTTTCATATATTATTTTGTAGGTAAATCATTGGAAAGATATGAATATATTTTACAAAACATTTAACGCATGAATTAATAAATTCAGTTGGAAAATAGTTGGTTATTTTTTATTTAAAAGGGTATACATATTTATTAAACATCCTGTATATTATAAATATAGAAAACGTGCTCTAAAAAATTATATAATTTTGGATAGAATAACAATTAAAATGAGAGGAAACAAATGGTCTTTTTAAAATGATATGGGAATTTTCCCAATTTGGAATATTGTAACGAGAGAACACTTTGAAAGTGAACTATTATAATCAAATTCCTATTGATAATAATTCTGGAAAACGGAAAATCATTGTTATTCTGAAACAGTTTCAGCTGCTTTCATTGGAAAAATCTGAGTTTATAACAGTCTAATATTAATTAATATTTTTGCATTTATAGAATTTCATTTATTTCAATCTTTTGAGGTTCAGTTAAATTAGATTTATTTAAATGTCTGAGAATTGACATTTTTTTAATTTTTATTAATTTTTTTATACATTTTGACAGTGACCAATGAACGACAATAATTTGTAGGATTTTCTTTTGAAAAATGATATAATATTAACTGGGTAATTATTTACCATAGTTTTTATATTCTTCTTATTCATATTGCAACAAGAGACAATTCATCTTTTGATTCTTTTTTATCTTCTCATCTCATTGGTAATATTTTTTTATTACTTATTCACATTATTTATAATTTTAGTTTGGTGAAAATATCTGAATCAATAATAACTTAAATGCATAATTTTTTACTCTATAAATTATTTTCAAAAATTTTTTCTAAAAAAATAATCCAATTCACACGACCTTTTTAAAAAATTCATGAAAATGATATTAATTTCTAAATAGAAATCGAAAAATAAATAATTTAATGATTTGTTATAAATTTTTAATCGATAAATTTGTGATAAAAAATATTTATGTAATTATTTTATTTTAATTATAGTAATTTAAATAAAATTTTAAAAATCAATGTTATATTTTTTCTTTTTATTTAAAAATTATGAAATTTGACTTTGGCCTTAAAATATTTTATTTTTTAAATTTTTAAAATATTTTATAATTTTATATATTGCCTAAAAATTAAATTTTTTAATGTGAAAAAAAATATTTAATTTAGCAAGAAAGATAATTATATAATTAAAAAAACAATTATTTATTTTGAAAAAATATACTGAATGACAGATAATTTACATTAAACAAATATTTTTATTTCTAATTTAATTATTGTATATATTTTTTTAAAAATTTGTTTTATATGTTTAATAATTTTATAATATATCTTTATATAATATATTTATTTGTTTAACTTCTTTTGTATTTATATTTATATTTATTATAATTATTTTTTTATATTTTTAAAATACTTGCTTTCGATATTGTTTTATCCAATCAATTCTTTTTCAATCAATCTCAATATTCTACTCAATTATCTTCAAATGATATCACATTCATGGCCTTTTATAAATTGTCTTTTTAAAATATAATAATTATTGTGATAAACATTTTCAAAAATTAACTATTTTTTTTTAACATTATTCTTTTAAAGATATAAAATTCTAAAATAATTTTTAAAAATTTATGATTTTCAAAATAGAATATTCATTACTGAAAACATTGATCATGCATTGATTTCTGCTTTCTACGAGCTGTGAATTTATTTTATTTTCTTGTCATTTCAAAACTGTAATTATACAACTTTTTTCATTCTTTTCTTTCTTTACTAGTAACATTGTGATAAAAAACCTTTCTTGCTCTTTCATATGCATGGATGACCACACCCATGAAATTTATAAATAGATTTAGCTTGCATTGCTTTTGAAGTCAGTTTTAAAAATTCATCGTCTTCGTATTTGTCAAAATTATTTATTTACTCAACTCTGTGCTTTAGATTCAAACCTCATATATTAGGTTGTTCAGAAAGTGTTGCACGTTTTTTGCAATTCAATTTAAAACAGAATACGTCCGCCGAAACAAAAAAGATTTATTGATTAAAATAAAAACCATTAGTATCTACACACTTTTGCCAATGAAGTGGTAGATTTTCATTAATAATATATCAATATTTGATGTTCAGTGCACATTAAAAATTATGATGAAAATATGAAGTAGTAACAGATATTAACATCTTTCAAAATCTATTAAGATTATTGAATCCCAAATATTTATACTTTTGTCTTTACAGTATCTGGCGACCATGATATTTATTGTAATATTTATATCTTCCACCTACGTACCAAAAAGATCCTTAACATTTAGGTCATCCAACGGTTATTGATGGTCAATGGTTCATGATGATTTTTACATATTGTAAAGTAAGGACTCACGATAACAATCAAAGTCATCAATCGATATTATTATTAATTATTTTAAGCCGTTTTGAAACACATTCTTATTTTTGAATCGAAAATAGTAATTCGTATTAAGACCAATCGATATGTGAGGTTCAAGGGTCAGAAATGACAAGTATACAAACCGAGAACTGTGATCATGTGAAGTTAATTATAACAGATTGGTCCATTGATCCAACACCGAGTGAATTCTTTGCAGACCATTTATCAGCATTTACAGCAAATCAAGGGTCAATCAAATAACCATCATAATTCCATGTGGCACCCATCTTAACACTGATACTTAACAGCTCCATCCTCACGAAAGTGTTTAGATGTAATCACTGCGTATTATTATCTACTGTAGCCAAAATGAAGGTTTCAATCATCAAGAATTAATTAAGTCAAAAAATTTATTAATATGATAAATTTTGATGACTACGCCGATTAAAGTTAAAAACAGTGACTGATCTTATATAAAACTTAGCAACACTTTGAGTTGGATCCATTCTTCTTATCCGTATTGTTTGGCTTGTCAAGCTCGATGATACTCTTGTCCTTAACGACCTGGTTGCCCAGACTGATTTTCAGCATCTAAACGAGAAAAACAATGAGAATATTATTTTAAATGATTAAAACAAGAAATTCATCAAGTTTTGGGGGGAAATGATTTTTAATAATCAATAATAATAATTTTAATTTATTTAATTTATTTTCAATTAACATTTAAAATGATCCCAGACTAGGAAAAATAATTCTGTCAGATTATTTATAAGAATTTATCAATAATTAAATTAAAAAATTTTGTTTTAGTCGTATTATTTTTATATAAAATATATTTCAATTGTTTCGTTTTTCAAACTAATATTGAAATACTCGGGAATATTTACTGTTTATAATAGATACATTATGAGGATCTTTTATATTAATTTCATTTAACTTTTATATAAATTGTTTTTTTCATTTATTTTTCTTTTCATATACTTTCACTTATGTTTTATATTTTTTAATTACCTTAGTTTCTACATTTCTTTCAGGTTTTATCTCGCTACCCATTCCTATTTAGGCTTCATATATATAAAGACTGATGAGAGCTATCATTTTTTCCTATTTTCAATTAATTTTTAGCTTTACTCATTACTGATTTTCCAAGACCTTATTGGTCGGTGATTCACGCGAAAACAGATCATGATAGAAAGAATATAAATAAATAAAAATTATAACAGATTTTATCACTGGAAACATTTTTTTATTTTTAAATGAAGTCTGTTAACGCAAAATAATAATTTTATAAAATTAATATTTTCGACTTTTTTTCTAATGGTCAGTAAATGATTTTTAATATAATATAATAATAATAATAATAATAATACATCCTCAATCAGATGAATATCATCTAGTACTCACATATTTCTATTTTTAAATTGGCTAATATAATTACTTTTATCCTTTAGAGTTTGTCAGGTAATCTTTTAATTAAAAAAATCTATCTGAATAATAATACTATAAATATTATATTTTTTATGTTAATTTAATGTCAAAAATTATAAGGTTATTATTATTATTATTATTATTAATATTAAAATACAGCTGAGTTCAATGAAGAAGAAATAAGGAAAACCAAAAAAATCATATTTTTTAAAATAAAGTTTTGTTAAATTTTATTAACATTTATTTTTTACTCTTTCTTAATAAAATTACATATACATTTATACGATAATAATAATATAAAGTGTCAAAAAGATTAGACATGTTAAAAATAATAAAAAACGAAAAAAAATACTATAATGATACGAAGAAACAGAAAACGATAAATTAACCAAAAAACATTAAAATTAAAACAAAATATATTTTTTACATATATTTATTAATTTTAAAAATTAATTAATTAAAAATTCGGATGATTATTGGAAAAATATATTGATAATTGTTATACATATTATTCGCCTAAATTAATGAATATTTTCAGTGTTACGAATGAAAATAATACCACATTATAAATGATATAAATTTTACATAAGTGTCAAAACATGATAATGATTATATATAATTTTCATGATTTCGTGACATGTGAATCTGGAGAACAGCTCTTGAAAATTTGATGAGAGTGTCTATTTGTAATTGGCATTCGAAGACTCTTAACCACCAAATCAATTACGCTCATATCGATTTCTGAACTCGCAAATTATTTCAAAATATATTTAATAATATACATATATATATTAGTAATAGTAATAATAAGAAATAATAGTAATAATAAATAATAGTAATAATAAATAATAAATAAATATTATAATAATAGAATTTATTTAATTTCGTTTAATATTGAAATTAAAACAATATATTAATAAAAGGATGATTTTCTTTTACATATTTAAATTAAAACAATCATTATTAGAACATATGAAAACTATTATTTATTTATTTTATGAATATAGTAAACCTTGGAATATAAATAAATAATATTAAAATTAAGAAGTTAATTTATACAGGAAAGAAATTCAGAAATAAAATCACTCTAGATGAAAACTCCAAGTATTATAATATTTCATCATGCAGACGTATAACGTTATCATTTTCAACCTATACTTTATATAATCATCTGTAACCTTTTCAACCAGAGCATTGGCTGCTTCATCTATTCCAATGTTCTCTTTAGCTGAAGTGTCGAATGCAGAGACAAATCCGTTTTCTTCAATGAACTGTTCCAGATATTTTCCATCGGACAGTCTGCCTTCTTTTTCACAGTCACACTATTGAAACAAAAAATTACGGTATTATAATCAAAATGTGTGGATTGATATTTTTAATACCCATACCAAAACTGGTCTTAAGATAAATTTCCCAGTGAGGCATGGATTCTTGAATATTAACAAGTCACCTTGTTCCCCAATAAAATACAAGGTATGGGATCTCCATTCGGTAATGTTACTTTAACGTCCAAATCCTTTTTCCATCTGGCAACAGCCTCAAAAGTACTTGTCCGCGTGACATCATAGACTATAAAAGCTCCCATTGCATCTTTATAATAGACCCTTAACATATTTCCAAATCGTTCCTGTCCGGCAATATCCCACAATTGCAATCTGACGACAGATTTCTCATCCCACTGCAAAACCTTCAGAGCAAAATCAACTCCGATCTACAATTAACAGTGTTTGTAATAATAATATTATTATTAATAAAATATCTATTCAAACCGTGGCCCGGTAATGCTGTGAAAAGAATTTGTGTACATATCTTTTAATAATGCTGGTCTTCCCGGCTCCCAGCTCGCCAATGACAAGGACTTTGAATAAATATTCTTTCTCGGACATTACTATTGATGAGGGAATATAAATAAATAAATTTTCAAATCATTATTACCTGAAAATTGTCAGGAACTTTCAATATAATTTGATGTGAAATCAACCTTTATGAAGGAAGTATTGATGCATTGAAACAAATAGACTTTAATATTAATATTATTTAAACACTTAAAATAATTAAATTGTGATAGACCAAGAGTAAAGATTGACATTTTCAGCTTTTCATTATAATATGGAAACTAGATTTTCATGAATAATTGAAAACATAAAGGAAAAATTAGTCATTTATTATTATTATTATTATTATTATTATTATTATTATTATTATTATTATTATTATTATATTACTATTATTAAATAATGTATTTTGTTCAAATAATGATTTTTTGGTGCTGATTTTATAATATTTTCATCTAAACTAAAATAAACTTAGTTATGTAATTTTAAATTTATTAAATTTTTTTATACAAAATCAATATCATTACGATTTTTTTATTGTGCTTATATTTTTGTATTGTATATTTCATGAAAAACGTAATTTTCATAATACAAATAATAAAGAGATTAAAAAAATTGTAAATAAAATGTATGAAAAATTAATAATATAAAATTTTAATATTATCATCATTTTTTAAAGTGCTTGATATTTTATTTAATTTACATTTTCTTAATTTAAATATTTTTTATATTACTCGTATATATTTATATAATATATCATATATATTTATTTAATATATCATATAATTTGATCTTAATATGGTAAATATTATAAATATAAATATTGACCTATCTAAGTGAAATGCCCAAAATATCGACTTTTAAAACTATAAATCGAAAATCTTATATTTAGTAATTAAATATTATTTAGTAATATAATAATGAAAATATAAAAATATTTAAATATTATTTTATTTACTAAAAATAGAATATCTGTGTAATTAAGTCATTATGACTGCATTTTTACAAAAACATAAAAAATTAATTCTTTCAGTTAGGAAAACTCTTCAATGTCAAATAATTACAAGAAGAATATTATACGTCCAGACTTGTAAGAAATTAAAATGGACGAATGTTGAGGATTTTAAATATTTTGTTATTAACATTTATTTCTTAGTTTCGATTAAATTTTGTATAAAATTATTTATAATTTCGTATTTTTTTTGTCGATTGTCTGGAATATAAACTTCCTCTGCCGTCCTTCGTGCGTAAAATCTATCTGAAATTATAAATAATCAAACAAAATAATTCTCTACGCTTCATACGCGATGTTTATCATAAATGTTAACATACTTTCTTTTGAAATATAAATTGATAAATTTTAAGTGCTGGTTATTTGTTTATATGGATTAAAAGTATAATGATTAGTGTAGATAATTTCAAAATACAATGATTGTTTTATATTGAGCTCTATAGAATGGCAATATTGTAAATTTTCTGAAAGTGATCCAGGATGAGGAACTTAAGTTTCCCAATCTACCACCACTGATGCAAACAGTAATAAATAGTGGAATACCTTAAGAAGAATGGCGGTGTGCACGAACGAACTAAATTTTGACAAAAGGAGATATTTAAATTGTACAAGAAATGGTTGAATAATTTAAGCAATTTGATAAGGTGCTCTCAAACTAGGCACGATCATAAGCAATTACTACAGTGCCATTAGAGAACCAAGGTTCTACTCGTTTAAGCTTACTATGGTAATTACGTTCAGTGAAGAAGATTTGGGTTTTGTGAGAAAATTTTGGTATAATTTGATATTAATTCTTCCAAGGTTACTAAATGAAATGATTTACTTCAATTGATGGCTGCTATTGAGCTTAAACTGACCCAAAACAGTAATTCATAACAAAATGTATTTTTATTTTCAGAATATGGTTGTGCTAAGTGTCTTCAAAGATATGGTCGTTGAAGAGACATATATTGAGATTATGGACGCTCTTTGTGGCTTAAGGTAACAAGGGGCATAAATAGTTAATACATTATGAAGTAGCTGTGTACTATTTATATATAGGGTCATTCATAAAGGAATGACATTTTAATTTATCAATAAAACATATTGTTACAACATTTAGAAACAGATTTAACTTTATTTAAAAATACGAGTAATGATGTTATTTGTGAAACAAGATATCTGACAAATGAGTGCCTTATCCGTAAAAATTTCTTTATTAAATTTATTAGGGTGTTGCGACAAAGTACATCACAATTACCAAAAGCAGTCCTGAATTTTCGAATTGTTTCTGCAAAACATGACGCATTCTGATAATGAATTTTGACAATTTGTATGTGTTGCTGGATTGTATAATTTTGCATTTTGAAATATCAATATTTACAGATATTATTAAAACAAGTATATACGATGGTATTTTTGCAATAGAAATTATAGCCAATTTATAATGTTAGTGCTTTATGAATGACCCTTTAGTATAAAGCTGACTGATCAGAAAGCTTTCTACTCACTGGATTAAGAAGGATCTCTATATTAGACTCATGCAACACAATTTATTTAACTTAATAGATCAACCTCCTTAATCCGAGCCAATCTATTTCGACAGAGAAGTACTATGAGTATATTTGAGAAATGAATGAAAACCTGAAACTTTCCACTTCTGCATTGATTAAGAGAAAAGGTTCAATTATTTAACACACCATCGCTTGTAGCACAAACAACTTTGCAAAACGAAATGACTTCAGCTACGAAATTTGGCCTCACTCTCTATATCGGCAGACCTATCCCAAACAGGTTTTCACTTTTTTAATTTTAATTTTTGTGGAAATTCAGATTTAATTTACAACATCGTAATTTCTGGTGATATGTGGATTTATTTGTACAACCCTGAAAGAAAGTGAGTCCATAGTTTTGGTTTTTCAAGGTGAAACCAAACCACAACATTTCATTCGATTCCGCAGTGCTTCAAAAAACTGATTGTCTGATACTTTGGTATAAATAGACATATCAAAGATATTTTAGAGAATCAAAGAACCATCCATATTAAATGATATACAGGATCTTCCGAAAGAAGCTTTACTACTTTTAACATATTAAATACTAAGTAGTTTTTGTTTAAATAAATTAATATTTAACATTATTCT
>JBBMKC010238782.1:0-11045 GCA_037834085.1 Bipalium vagum | reverse complement strand
TAATAATAATAATAAGAAGAAGAAGAAGAAGAAGAAGAAGAAGAAGAAGAAGAATAACGTACATTTGTATTTCTTAACACATTTCCCAATCTCGTTTAAGAAAGAATAAATAAAAAAGAAAGAAAAGGAACATTTTTTTGATATTATGCGATAGTTTGAGAACTGCATTTTGTATTCGTTATCATTGTGGTAGTTGATGTTTTGTGAGCCACATATAAGATAATATTATAATAATAAGATTTTGTTGAGCTGCTTATTGATATATTTTGACGACAATATCTAGGGCTATAGTATAGTATATACCCCGATAGATATAGTTTTATATATTCATAAAAGTACCTAAAATTATTTAGAAGTTTTTTTAAAATTTATTTAAAATTGGAATTATTAATAATTTTGAAACTTTTTTGAAACTTTTGCGCGTTTAATAATGAAATTGGAAATCTTATACAAACAATATGTGTTATTTTCTTCAATTGAAATCCATTTTGATCTAACATAAAAGGAATGAGTAATTTGGAAATAGTATGAATTCTTACTTTTGATCAAAAATAATGTTAGATATCTTTGACATAAGATATTTGCTAATTTTTGTATTAAGTCCCCCCATTTTTAGGATAAATTTTGGAAATGATTCGTTGACATTAAATGAGATAATAAAGCTTTTCGAGTTTTAAATTCTCAATCAATCATTTAAAGGCTTTTAACCAAACTATTTTTTGTTCAAGATCTGAAGGGAGATTATGTTGAAAAATAATGTGATTTTTCCTAAAATAATTTTTTTTCTTTTTCATTTCGCACACTTTTCAAACAACCCGCGTATCCATTACACACTTCACAATGTAATTTAGTTTTCATTTGATTACTCATTTTATTAGAGATTTAAAATTCAAAGTTTAAATTAATTTTATTAGGTAGTAACATAATTTTTCGTGATTTTTGAAAATATTTAAAATGAAGTAATTAAAATATTGTTTATTTACGAATGAAAATGAAAATCATTGGATAACATAATTTTCCATCTTTCCACAAATTTGTCCAAACCTTCATTCCAGGAATTGCTAGATTTGCTTTGAAAGAAATGTATGATACAAATTTTAAGACCATCCTCGTTCTGAAAAGTAATATATTTCATTTGGTTTGACAGCGAGCGGAAAAGATAAAAATCAGTTGGTGCAAGATCCAGAGAATACGCAGGATGTTCCCAATTCCACCAAACACAGATCATACTTTTTTGGATGCAATTCTTGTTTAATTCTGGACGTACCTGTGCAACCAGGAGCCACCAATTCCTTCTATACTTTAAGTTTTTCATCCTCTGTTATGATTCGATGAAGAAAACCCTCTTTGTGGCCGTATGATGCTAGGTGTCTGAAAAGATTTTGAGCAGCCATTTTTAAAAGACTTTTTCTGATTTTTTATTGAGCCGTTATGGTACACAGGAACCAAGTTTTTGACAACCATTTGATTTTAGATGACGGAAGACGTCATTTGATTATTATTCATTTTTTGTGTCAATTCCCTGCATGTTTGATGACCGTCCACTTCCACCAGTTTGATCAATTGGTTATCATTGAAATTGGTGAACAACCGGTATGTGATATGTCTTGAAGGTCAAATGTGTCATTTTCAAATTTATTATATCAATATTTTTCAGTTGTACAGACCAAAACTTGTTTTTCAAGACACACTGTAATTTTCCTTGAGATCTTCAGCTACTTTGTTACTGCCATTAAAATAAAATAATAATAGGTGTCAAAAATGGTGCTTTTGATCAATTTGGCATTTCATTTCAATCCTGAGAATTTTTTTTTAAAATTAAATGAAATATCGAAATACCTACTATAATTTTGTTAGTAAGTAAAATAGATATGAAATAAATGTATTTCCTAATAAATAACTATAATCTGGTTAAACAAAACTGTAATATATTAAATTGACGAAAAATTATGTTACAACCTAATAATTAAATTATGTAATTATTTTTATAAATTAAGTTTTACTTATTTTATTAATTTAATTCTATCATATTGATTTATTATGAAAGTAATAGAATGTAAATGACTGAACAAAATTAACCCTACGGAAATCTCAGAGGAATCAAATTTTTAATGTTGAGGTAGTCTAGTGGTCATCTTTGTCATTTACATATATGTATTAATTGTAATGAAATTTTAAAACGTTATCTTTTCAATAAATTTGCTCTATTTAATAATAAATTATAAGAAAATTGTGAAAATATACAAATGGAAAATACAATTAGATAATATTTTAAATATTTTCAAAATTTGAGGAAAACATTATCCACTTGAATCATTTAGTCTTAAGAAAGCAGTTGATTTTCAGTATACTATTCCTAATTACCATAATGATTTTAAACTAACCTCAAAGATCTTCTGATAATTTTATGAAAACATTTTCAGAACATTTTTCCAAGAAAGTTCCGGATTTAATATTTTCTTCCCAATACTGAAATATATGAAATCTTAATTTTATGGATTTTGTATATGGATTTTTGTATATCAGTTATTATTTCAATATATAATATATCAATATATTAATATTGATATTAATATTAAATAATTTTGAAAGAGTGAATAAACATAATAATTTCATTTAATAATCATAACAATTTTTGGTTTTTATTTTATAATCGTTAGCCCATTTTATGAAATTTCACTTTTATTGTTCACCATAAATATTTAACGAGGAAAATAAAATAAAAATTGTTTTGTTTCAATTTTATATCGAAAAATTATTACAATAAATTCCAAATGTACCGATATTTTTATGATAACAATATTTTTATTGATATTAATATTAATATTATTATAAATTAAAATTTTAACTTATATTCAATAAATATTTTATAAAATAAATTATTTAGTTAAATTTTTTCATATGTAAGCAAAATATAAAATGATTTAAACTTTCAACACTAAATTACTTTTCAAAATCTATCGGGGGCATCAAGATTTACAATAGAAAATTTTGAGAAATCTTAATTATATCTAAAAAGACAATTAATGATGTTTGATATATACTTTCAGTGATTTTTATGAATTATTTGCAAAGTATTATTTTATTTCTAATTTCATCATGAAACATTAAACTGATACCCTTGTTATTTCTTAATCCTCATTTTTTTCTATTCAATAGATTGAATTCGAATTATATTTTACTTAGTAATTTAATCTATCGATTCGACACCCTTTTCCAAAACCCAGTCATCTTAAATCTTTCGGTTATCAATCGGGTCTAATTAAATGTAGTAATTATTTATTATATAGATTAATTCACTTTCAATCTCATTGATTTAGATAGTTATTAATAACTTTAAAAAGAAATTGATCGGTTTTATGACATGTATTTGCTCATTGAACTTCTTAAGTGTATTGTTAACTGTTAATAGTTATCTTATAATCAATCATCATTTTATTTTCATTATATAATAACTTAATTTTAATTTTTCACTTAAACTATAAAATGTCAACTATCACCACCCTTACAAAATCTCTTATATATATTGAATATGAACTGAAAAGATGTTAGTGCACTTATAGGAAGAATCAAAGTTGTGCATAAATTGAAGAATCATTAATTTTGTTAAACAATTGACAATTATTGTGTAATTACAACAATGAATTCAAAATCAAAATATGGTATATCATTAGAGTTATTAAGTTGCAATTATGGAGTCATATGAGCTTTAAAGTGTACATGTTTAGGATATATTTATATTTTTAATTAATGTATTCATTTCTATATGTACAAAAGTTTGATCATTTAAATACTC
This sequence comes from Bipalium vagum, assembly GCA_037834085.1. Taxonomy (NCBI): domain Eukaryota; kingdom Metazoa; phylum Platyhelminthes; order Tricladida; family Geoplanidae; genus Bipalium; species Bipalium vagum. Next base: position 7,249 of record JBBMKC010238782.1, on the reverse strand, counting down.
TTGATAATGGGATTTAAAGACAAAGACAAAAGAAAAATTACTTTAAACGTTGGCAATAGAAGCCTTGTTTTAGAAGATTGATATTTCATTATAAAAACTGTATTATTGAACTTTGTAAAATCAGTGTTATTCAAATTAACAATTATATAGTACACCTGAAATTTAAAATAAAAATATCAGATTTCCTTTTATTCCAAATTAAATTGGTGCAATCTAACTTTAATTCTATGGAGATCAAGCATTTCGTCAATGTGAACCAAAATGGAATATTCATTATTAATTTATTTTCACTTCATTTCATGATTTAAAAATAACTTAAGAATATATCAATGAGCATTTGAAAGAATATTAATTGATATCGATCAGGATGAGAATTGAACAGTTTCAAAAGACATTAGAAGATTGTTCATTGAGCGAAGAAAAATTAGTCACAATTAGACTCAGAAAGCAGTTCCATCGATAATAGCTGCATATTTCACTTTAAAAACAATACAAGATGGCATGGAATAGGCAGCTAAATTAGTAAAATTTTATAGAAAGTGATCCAATAATGGAAAAAACGAGGGAATTAGAAAATATTTTTGTCTCTTATCGCGAAATATAAAGAATTAGAAGCTGAAATGAGAAAATCGATGATCACAGAATTTTTAATGGCTGAATCTGAATATACGCCAAAGTCCTCTGATGGCGAAAAACCCATCTTGAAAAAAAGTCGAATATATAGCATTGTTAACTGTGCTCGTGATGAATGAACGATTAATACATATTAATGTTGTTAAGGTTTTTTCAATAAACATTCTTATCTATTGTTAAATATAAAAATAATTTCTACTACCATACTTCGATCATTTTGGAATGCAAAGACAAATTTTATATACATTTCTAACCTTGCATAAAACGACATTTTTCCAGAACGACATTACCGTGTTAAACAAGTCCCAAATTTAAAAACATAAATATTATCTTTTATTTTCCTGGAAGATTAGTGCAGTCATTATCTAATGTCTTTTTGATGTTTTTAATGTGTTTTTGAATATCTTATAAAGATGTTGACAAAAATCTGAATATTTTAAATTTTGTCATTATTTTAAAATCGTCTAAATAGTCAAATTAAAATTTAAATTCATATCTTTAAGATTTTATGAACTGTCCTTATGTTTCGCTTTTAATGAAATGAAATAATTTTAATTTTTAAATTTCTTTTTTTTAAATATTTCTTAAAAAATTACCTGAATGAATATTAGAAAAACTTATCGAAAAAAAAATCTAAATATCAATATGTACTATTGATTCAAATTTAATTGATCACTAACGAAAATTATTTCATTATTTTATAACTTAAATATTTTAAACAAAATTTGTTTAGTTAAGTTAAAAGAAATTATTTTAACATTATTTTTTCCGTTTTATTTAAATGTCTCAAATCGAAGTAAATCAATGTTTATTAATTTTTTTAGCGGTACATGGTTTTTTTAGGCAAATGTCATTTATAATTTTGAGGCTGAACAAGCTAGTGATCTAGGAATTACTAGTGGTGAAATAATAATAATTCTTGATCAAGATATTGGTAATGGTTGGTGGAAAGCTAGAAATAAAAGTGGTCAAGAGGGTTTGATTCCAGCAAATTATGTACAAATTATCAGGTTATACAAATATCTTTTGAAATCTTTATATTTAAAAATTTTATAAAAAAGATATTTAAAAATATTCTCCAATTCCTAAGTCTTATTATATTATTAAATATTTATTTTGATGGAAAAAGAAAATATAAAATTTTATAAAAATAATTATAAAAAAATCACAATTATCAATGTTGACCGATGTCGAACCATAAAATATGCAAGAATACAAAAAAATAAACGTCATAACAGATTACTATATAAATATTGTTCTTATTTTCAACATGCTCCCAATAATCATGTTTTACTCAAAGCTGTCCAGAACCGACAATCCCACCACCACGTGTTCCATCATATATTGACATGAAAGAATTTGAGGACAGTGAGTGCGATTGGGATGAAAGTGACAAGGAAGAAAATGAAAAGGCAGAAGTAGGAAAATAATTGTGTTTTTCTAGTCATTAACTTCTTCTCATCAGACCCCTAATCGTGATAAAGGTCAGAGAATGTCTCAGCTTTTCAACGAAACTCGAGTTGGTACAATTCGGATGCCAAAGTAAAAATCAAATTTTTCTAGAGAAAGCTTTATTTTTCATCAGATCTTTCTTGAAGAACGGCGGTGAAGAATTTATTCTCGGTCAAAGTAAGCCTGCTGCAACAATTGAAGCTAAAGTTGAGGTATGGGTTGCTTGGTTGTATTAGAACTATTTGTAGATGAAATTGTTAAGAATCGGTTTTTGGGAATTATTATCTTTTGCGTGCTCCTTAAAATTAAAAGATTCCGAAAAAATGACATTCGAAAATCATAATATTCAATAAAAGGGTCTCGAATTTTATATTCATTTTAGAAATAAACCTAATTTCAATAAACTTGTTGGTGAAAGTTATTTCCCTTGATCATCTAAATTTCTTTGTCATTTATAATTCACTTTTCTTCATTAGTTTATGACGGATATTATTTATATTTCTCACAGTGAAAGAAAAATCAGACCAAATTTTATCTTTATATCTGTTATTATTGTCAATTATGTATGGGCATATTGCGTAATACCAAGAAGTGAAGAGAAAGAATTGCAAAGTTTACATTACGGGAATCAACTTCATTGTGATTTTGAAATGTGGTTTAAGTCTCTTTTATTATGAAATGAAGTTTCGTAATTTCTCTTTTTCTAAATTTCATTTTAAAATGTTAAATAAGATTTTAAATTATTGAGAAATATTCAGATGGCGATCTCAATTATTGATTTGAATTGATTGGCTTCATATGATTCTGGTTAAAGACATCATATCAGCGCAACCAAAAGTAAAGGGTATAAAATCATTAAGTAGTCAGTGATAGTAGAATGTAATATGATAAAGCGCTTTCGGACGAATAAGTCGCTTGGTGATGATTGTACGATGTAATTATGAAATGGAAGCTGGATAAACATTCATTGGTCATTTATTTACTATTACTTCCAAACTTTGTGACAAACAAACGTTGACACTTGCATATAATCATCTGGTGCTGGACCCTTAGATTGCATGGTGTAATGAAAATTTTATAAACAAATGAAAATTTATCGGGTCTTTAGAGGATTTAAAAATTGAACCAACATCAATAAATTGATCTCACTTTCTGTAGTCCGGCTTGGAATTCTTTTTATCCTTTATCTATTAATAATGAATTTTTCAACATACCACTTAGATTTTTTATTTAGATCTTTGAAAAAATTTTTATAATAATAATATTAATAATTTAGCAAAATTTATAATTATCACTGAATTTATATACAAATGTTTTTATAAATTCTGATATTAAATTGAGAGAATTATTATAAATTATATTCTTAAATATCTAACAAAGTTCATGTGAGAAATAATGTTGATTTATATCTATTTCTAGGTTGTGACTGAAAATTTAAATGAAATTTGTCTTTGGAAGGGCCTCGGAGAACCACAATATTGTAATATTATTTCCCACGACAAGGACTCGAAATTTAAAGGAATAAAAACGTTCATTATATACAAACTACAATCATCCGTAAGAAATTCATTCTTATTTGAACTAAAGCATTTGTCAATTATCATAAAATATGGATTAAATCTTTAATCGATTAAAAATGTTTATTGATTGTCTTAGACTTAAACGGATAAATAAGTTTTTCTTTTTCAATAAAAATTAAAATTTCTATGATAGGTAGTTTAAATAATGGAAAATTTTTCAGTTTTCCCATAATTATTTAATTAAAATTAATTTATTAACATAATATAATTATTTTAATTTTAAAATTGAATAAAAATAATTTTGTTAATTTTAATGTATTATTGGGACCCTTCGCAGAAGAGATCCTGGGGAGCTGTATTTATTACTTCACTTTATCATTTCCAAATGGAAAGCATCATAATTTTCTTTAATGTTAATATTCTGTTTCTGTTATTTTACTGAAAACTGAGATTGTTAGAAATTCATTTCAAAATAAAAATTTCTAGAAACTTAAAAATTAAAGTAATTAACAGTTTAGTCAGAAAAATATTTTTTTACAATTTCTACGAATAATATCTAATATTTATAAATTTAATCTTAACAAGATTTTTGTTTTAACCATACTGCAATTAGTTTATTTATTTATTTATAATTTTAAAGTTATAATTTTTTTATAAGGCCAGCGTACCCAGTGTGCTTCATTAAAACAGATCAACAAAAGTAATCAATAAAAGTATTATGTATAAACATTTTTGAGACCAATACTGATTAAATTCCAATCATCTTCATTAACTTTTTACAAACCTGTTCATAATGGTATGCTATTATAAATTAAAAACTGAAAAAGAAAACATAATTGATTTGTGAAATATTTGATCATTTAGCGAAAAGAATAATTATTTCTATATGGTCCTCTGTTTTAAATGATTGCTAAAAGAAGCTGATATTTTGGGTTACTTTAATAATGTTTTGCCGGTTTTACCAATCTATTTCATAATTATAACAGTGATCTAATTACTCGTAAAAAATCTGCATAAAATATTTATTTATACGTGGGGTACTGGATAAATTTGTGCAATGAAGACCTTTAAGTCATATCCAAGTTTTATAACTAATTAAATCATAAAGGATCTACTCAGATCTACTTTGATGGCTTTAGCAGAAATATTTCGAACACTTACTACCACAGAAACAATGTTTTAATCATCAACATGGTTGTCTTTCTATTTCACCCACTGCAAACCTTGCGTTTATAATTTGATGTTTTTTTAAGTTTCAAAAACTAAGGAATTAATGACTGAGCTTTCCAAATTTTTATTAATATTTCTCTTCCTGAAAATCCACAATCTGTCTTTTTTGAAAATCCGTTAACTTCACAATTTTATCTATATTCATAATCTTGACTATTTGAAATTACACAAAATTTTAATTTACAAAAAGCTTAGCTAAACAAATACTTACATAAACCGTTTTCACCTCTGTTTTGACAACGTTAACGTTAATTTTGACATTGTAAAGGTCTATCTTGACAATGTAATTTTCAATTTTGACATTGTAAAATTGTATTTTGACAAAGAGGCATATGTATATATATATATATATATATTTATAACGTTAAAAAATCAAAAAATTCAAATAGAAATACATTTTTTCATTAATACTTTCCTTGTTCATACATCTTGGAATGTTTGAAACCATATTGCGATAGAAACCGGTGCAATTTTCACTTGTGATAAGCCTTAACTCATTATTTATAAGTTCCATTAAAGATTCTTTATTTTCTGGTCTTTCTCTTCGTAAAAATTTCTTCCGTTTTGAAAATAAATTTTGTGTAATTTAATCGATTAAATTCTATGTTAAAATATTTATTATTATATAAAATTAAATTAAAAGAAAAGCTAAAAAGAAAATTACAATAATTATATATGAAAAATAAAGTTATCGGATATTTTTATACGTATTATATATATATTAATGTTGATTTTAGATTTTGTAATTTTAAATAATTTTGTGACATGAACATCGTCGCCTATTATTCATATTATCATAATGAAAACAGGTACCATTCATAAAATAATCAATAAACACTATCTATTTACTCATTATTATATTGATTTCTTTACTTAGTAACCTTATATATTATATTGAATAATCATATAAGTACAATAATAATCATTGTTATTCTCTTTGATTAATATTATAATACCTTTTTTAGAAATCCATTCTAAATGAAAAAAATAAATGAGAACTTTGTGAGTTCTTTCTTACACATTATTTTATCTTTATTGGTAAATACTATGGTACATGGAAAACATTATTTGTGTTTTTATAAAATATTAAATTAATATAATAATTCAAAGAATAATAAATATTTCAACGGATTTTTATTACTTAGTTTTAAAATTTCGTTAAATAAAAGTATATATAATGTATATTTCTTCATTAGTACACTGCAAAGAATATATCTCGACGATATAAGCAATTCGACTGGCTTCATACACAATTAATAGAAAAATATCCTTGTATTGCCATTCCTCCTCTTCCAAATAAACAAGTTGTCGGTAAGGATGCTTCTGAAATGTATTTGATAATATTTATACATAAATTTAACAATATTTTTTCTTGATGATTTATTTAATGAGACTTTGATATTCAATCTTTTATTTATTATTTATTAAGTTATAATTCAGCTGATGGAAAATACTTAATGTCATTTTTTTTATTAGATTGGTACAAAAATAATGATTGTTTTTCAATTTCTCAGTTTAAATTTTTTCTGTATTTTATTGTCATAATTTTAAAGCTCTTTTTATACTTTATAATAAAGTAGTTGGTTTTTGTTTAAATGTTTTAAATTCAATGTTTTAAATAAATGTGGAAGTTTCATTAACACTTATTCAAAATAATAAAAAAATGCATTGGCGTTTGTAAAATGTATTTAATTATCTTAATGGAAAATAGTTAAAATATTTGTAACATAATAAAATTTAATTATTTTAAACAATCTTCCTTAATAATTGCAAAAGTAAATGTAACAAAAAACAAGTTTTGTTATTTTATTTGGTTTTAAAATAAAAAGGTCTATTTAAAATAGTCCTTGTTCAAATTAGTTTAGTAAATCGTTTGATTTTATTGACAGATATTAAAAATAATACTTGAAATATCCAGAACTATATCTTCATAACAATAAGTTTTAACAAAAACATTTTATTTCATATTAAGTTTATTTTGTTAATGATAATTGCTTTTTCGTACAATAATACTTATGGTGATACCTTTATATCAGAAAATTAGTTTATTTAATCTAAAATAATTAAATTCAATTGATTTCGGTTTTATCAATATTTACACTTTGGATTTTCAGAAAATTGATTAAAATTATTTAGCATTTTTTAATTAAACGAATTGAGATTTTAATTTTGAAAATTTACTTTTTTATTTATATTAGGCTTACAAGTTGAAAAGGTACCTATTTTAGTTATGACTATAATTCAAAAGATTTATAAAATATAGATATATTTATGCAAGTTATATGTACAAATTAATCTGGGAAATAATCTCGATCATTGTTTATACCGGGTGCGTCTTATAATCGCGGAAATAAATGCACAAATATAAAAATTAAATTTATGAAGTAAAATTTTATTGAGAACTAAATATGAAC
>JBBMKC010238771.1:0-11045 GCA_037834085.1 Bipalium vagum | reverse complement strand
TTTTGTAATACATACTTTTCTTTATATAAAACTGATTTAAATTTTTAATGACAAAATTAAAATAACATTGTATTTAATGTTCAAATTTATTCCGAAAATATCGCACGCACCCTGTAGAATTCGGTCATTTTTTGCTAATTGATATTAATTAATTAATAAAGCACGTTCAGTTACTAATGGGTGACCGATAGAACCATGGTAGATCACTAAGAAAGTCGACCTGAATTAGGCTAACATTATCTTTATTCTTTATTAATTATTAACTTATTTGTTTCATTTATATATAATATATAATTACATTTTAAAAGTAAAATTTTTAAAATGCTATCTTTTTATTTTTACAGTTAGAATGATTAAAGAAAAAGCAATAAATCGGATCCTATAAACGTGATTAGAAAAACGGTCTATCAACTGCAACGATGTAGAAGGCAAGGATGTGCCCACGGAAAATACGACTCAGTGGTGGTTTCGTCGCTTTAATCAGGGAGATATCGGTCTTGAATATCAGGAAGGTTCAGGCCGACCATCGGTGGTGAACAGGAAGAGTTTTGTGCCCTAGTAGAACAGCAGTCCAGTACAAGCACCCGAAGGCTGTCAAAGGAGCTCAAGCATTCTCAAAGCGCCATCATTCGTCATCTGCATAACATGGGTTTTTAAAATTCAAATCCACTTCGAATTGACAGATAATCCAGCTAAGCGCCGACTTGATCTTTGCCACGAATTACTCCAGAATCCAAAAGACAACCACTTCTGAACGAATTATTACAGGAGTTGAAAAGTGGGATTTCTAACGTGATTCTAGTAGAGGTTAGCTGGCCAGCGAACTCAGTAAGTAGTTTCACCAGATCAGTTCTAAACAAAGTGATATTATGCGTTTGGTGGAATAACAAGGGGCCTGTGTATTGACAACTTGTTCCAGATGGTCGACCTATTGATGGCAACTTTTATGCTCAACAACTACAACAAGTTCATGATGCTTTGAGCACTCCTACAACATGATAGTATTTCAGCTCACACATCACGAATAGTGAAGCGGAAAATTCAGGAACTGCAAGGCATCGAAGTCATTTCCCACCTAGTGTGTAGCCCGGATCTCGATCCTTCTGATTATCATATATTTCGGTCTCTGTCACATTTTTTTACTAGGGAGACGCTTTGGTTCAGAGGAAGAGCTCAAAAATGGAATAGCCAAATAATTTACCTGAATGGTATCGCCATGGAATTGAGCAATTGTCAGAAAGATGGCTTAAAACTGATGGACCATATTTCGAGGATTAATGTGATCTGTGTTAAAAAAATTGTAAATAAGGTATATGCTCCAAATATGAATAACTTTTGACTCAACCTGATATATTACAGTCGAACCTACAGAAAACAATAATAATAAACGGATCATGATATTAACAGGACAACGGTAAATATCATGTTTCGGGATAATAACCGATATAAGGTTAAGTTGTGTTTTTTGATACTAAATGATACTGAGAAGAATTAAATATAAAAGCAAATAAATTTTATTAAGACATCTGAAATCACATATCAAGTGTTAGCTGGTGCATTTTCTTGGCATTTTTCAAAGTCGTTTGATGACTTTGATTTTCTATTTGATTTAAGTGTTTCCAATCCAATAATCCACTCTTTGAGAAAAATGTTTGAATATTTTCTAAAGCTATTTGTTTGGTGATATTTATTGTAGAAGTTTCTGATTCTGAATCGTTGTCATCAGACACATTTTTAACAGTCTTATCCTTCTTTTCTAGAATAGCTGCTACAATATATAAATCGTCTATTTAGTTCATTATTAATGTCAGTTGAAAGCAAAATATCACCTTCTACTTCTTCGGTTTTTGTTTGGAGATCTTTAGATTGGTAGAGCCTGTTAAAAGTTGTTTTCACCAGTCTATTTACAGTTTCATAATTTGAAAATAAGAATAATAATTTAAGAAATGTTAAACAATTAGTTTTCTTACTATATAGGGGTCTTCGAGATTAAGTATTAGTCCAATAAATTAATTTATCCGTCCCGGATTGCACTTTTCAATCAAATTTTTCTTTACCCTTGTGACTAAGACAAAATTGGTACTATTTAATTCTTTCCAAATAAATTCAACTGAATTTGCGCCTTTTAACAGTGAAGCGTTTTCCGCGGAAAGCTCTTTAATAACTATTTCAAAAGGACGGAATGTGCTTAGAAGAATCCAAAAATTCCCGTTCCTCGTCTGATATAGTTTCACCGACTTCATAAACTCTTAAAGAACGATGAATACAACTTTTTAATTTTATGATTTTAGAAATTATTATAATAATACTATTACATCTTGTGGAAGTATCTAATATATGTTTGAGTTCTTTTCCTTTAGATCCATTCTTAAATATTTCTTACAAATAGTGGATTTTCAATGGCGATTTCCTGAGGAATTTTATATTCTTCTAACTTTTAAAATTATTTCATCAAAAGCTTCATTAATATCTGGATCACTTAAAGAATTGCAAGTTATTTCAGAGTCAAAAGACATGTCTAATGGGGTATCATAATCGTCCCAGTCTTCAATAATTTCTTGATTATTTTCTTCTTCTTTCAAAGTGCATTTTTCATCATCTTTTTCCAGATTTTTTCTTTGCAAAAAACATCGCACACTGTTAAATGAATACAATGAGCTAAACAGAGTTGATGAATAAATTCGTTTTCCTTGCCAAATTTGATCATGATAGAAGTTCGATTGGATGTTGCTCCGATGATATCGCAATTTAAATTCAATCCAATTTTACTTAACCTGTTTCTCATGGTATCTGTGATTCTATAACTGTACAAGGACCCACGAAAGTTAACTAAACCAAGCGACCAGTGTTTATTCATATCATGCGCATTAATATTCATAAACCGATTAATCTTGGATGATGTATACTCCTCCAGAGAAATTGGATAACAAATCCCGACCTTAATCTGATTAGAAAAATATTTTGTTAATTCAGTTTTTTTATTTCACAAAGTTAAGCATTGATTTTTTCAAGCCTTTTACAGAAGTTGGCTGCTTTTTATTGTACACATCTTTCATCAAATTGTTTTGAATGAATTCACTGCAACAAATTTGCCGAAAACTTAAATCAGCTTTACAAGCCAATGTAGCTATAACTTCATCGGTAGATTTTCTTTGGATCAAATGTTCTAAATTTTTTTGTATTTTATGTGAAGAATCACTTGATTCATCTTCAAGATCGAGGGCATGAACTTTTGTCACATGCTTGTGTAGTCAAGATGTTGAGCCACCGATAGATTTCAGTACCTTTTTGCAAGTTAAGCATTTAGGTTCTTCTTTATCTATTTTAGAAAGATGTTGCCAGATGTTTGACTTTCTATGAGACATTATAAAGGATGATTGCTTTAACTATAATTCTGAATATTGAAATTTTTAAAGTGTTGTGTTGAATTATTCAACTTGAATAATGTAGAATACTATTTAAACAAGAATTTTAAAAACCAATATTTGATTCTTCCGTTTTGATATCGTACATTTATTTCTGGTATTTATCAGTAATTGCAGTACTGGTTTACAAATACCAGATGGGACCAACCATAGGTGACCGAACAATCAAAACTTAAAACATTTATTTATTTCATATGAACAATTTTAATATCCTGTATTGCCTCTACGGCAATACAAATAACAACTGGGATTCTTTTGGGTTTTGATTCCACAAGTTTCTTGAGAAATTACTGGGGGGTAATATCCTATTCTTCCTTAAAAAATAATTTCATTTCTTGAACGTTTTTATAGTTTTCTTACTCTATAATATAACTATAATATTTACCCATAAATGCATTAATATTGAGAGCAGGTGATTATAAAGGCCAATCTAATGTTTTAATCTTATTATCAACCAACCATTTGTTAATTGCAGCTGTATGCATTGAATCGTTATCTTACTGGAAGACAAATCGATGTATGAGTCCGGCTTTACTAGCCGATTGAAGCAAATTCATGACCAAAATATTATTGAGAAATTCCTTTGTCATAATACCCTCTATGAGTTGAAAAATACCCACTGTATTCCCAGAAATTGATCCAAAAACTGAAATACAAGTTCCTCCATATTTCACTATTGATCGAGTGCATTGTGGTATATATTTGTCTCTTTTCTTTTGCCACGTCATAATGATTCCGTCAGACCCAAATTGATTAAGCTTTGTCTCTTCAGACCACAGAGCTGCTTTCCATTATTCTAATGTACTTTTGGCTTCAGTGGCTTCCGTTTAGCTATTCTACTTGTTAAATCTGTCTCCATAAGCCTTCTTTTCAAAGTCTTATAATATATGTTGATTTTTAATTCCGACGATAACTCTTCTTTTAATTCATGTACAGATAACCGTCTATTAATTAGAATCTTCCTCACAATGGCTCTATCTTGTCTCTCTGACGTGCACCGCTTTGTCCCAGGCTTCGGTTTCTTAGCTGTTGTTCCAGTTACATAATAATAATTTACGTTACATATGAGGGTGGATTGAAAAGTTCGATGAATAAATATGAAAACAATAAAGTCAAATGATAAAAAAATATTTTTCAGTGTAGTCTCCTTCAGGTTACTGATCAGAAAAATTCTGATGGGGTAAGATCTTAAGAATAGGGTGGGTGTGGAACTAATTAAAAGTGCAACTTTTTAAATTTTTTCCATTGAAACTTTAGATGTGTGAGCAGGTGAATTATTACGGTTGAAAAAATTTTTCCCTCGACAGACCTGGACAAATATGCTGGAACAGTTTATCAGGGTTTGCATAATATAACCAAGTTATCGTTTTATCTTTTTCAGGCAGTCCATGAAAATAATACCGTTAGCATCTCAAAAAACCGTATCCAGAATTTTTCCTGAGGAGGGAAGCCTTCTAAGGAGCTGGTTCACCCTTTGCTGTCTATAGCATTGATTGAATTTTTAATTCCGTCGTATAATGATGAAGCCAGGTTTAGTCCACAGTGATAAATCGATTGAAGAAATCTGGATGATGTCTTATAAGATGCAAGTACTACTCCGGAGTTGCCACACGATGTTTTTTTTTGCTGGGGCGTTATCAGACGTGGTACCCATCTAGAGCACAGTTTTCTCATACCCAATTCTTCATGCAAGATGTGGTGAACAAGTTCTTTTGAGATGCCTGTAGCTTCCTCAATTTGAATCGATTTTAATCTACCTCTGTCAACACGATTTCTTGGATATTTTTAACCATTTCCTTGAAGATTGCCGTTTTTGTTATACCAGATTGTGGTACATCTGTAATGCTCACACCACCACGATTAAATTCAGCAACCCAGTTGTAAACAGTTTTTAATGTGGTTGAATATTCATTTAGTGTTTCATCAATGTCACACTTGACTGCCATTAAACTTAATCCTTTAATATTAAAATATTTAATTACTGCTCGTATTTCTTCTTACCGCATTTTTCTATAACTGTTTAAATATGACACTTAAAATTCATATATTAATTAAACAACGCTAAATATTTTAATGTAATTTTTGATTTTGATTACTGAATATTAGTTTTATAAATTTATATACAAAGGTTTTAATATGGCATCGCCATATTTATTATTCACCGAACTTTTCAACACACCCTCGTAAATTACTTACTTCATTGTCCACATACTGTAACAATTTGATGAAAGTTTTAGACCTGCGTATTGTTGATTTCTTAAGGAAATTTTGGTAGTTAAAAAACAACCTAAGATATTGGGATCAGATTCTTTGTGGGGATGGTTAATATAAACCTTAAGACTTATTTATTGCTAGTTTATGTTACGGGTATATGAAATTACTGTAAGCTAATGAATGAAGATAATAAATATTTTAAGTGTTTCCTCAAATATCAAGATTTAATACTAAAAAATAAATATTAAAATGTTCAAAATATGAGGTCATTTTTTCAATCCAGATATCACATTTTATGACAAGGGAATGGAAAACGGAGAAAATCAAAGATAAAATATTAAGTAAAATATAATTTTGCATCACAAAAAGCGAACATTGCAATGAATCTGGGTAATTAATAAAAATGTAATAAAATATAAATATATTTCTTACTTTAATTGACTCAAACGTAAAACCTATGGGAATATTTCTTTGCTGAGATTTTCAAAATAGAAATACTGAAAGTTTTATTTTTATTGAATAATCTTAGGGGGACTCAATGTGTAACAAGATTATGAATTACTGTCTAGGGAGAAGTTAATGACTTTCTGGGATGAAGATCAGCATCAAGATGACTTTGAACAAAAAAGAACTTTATTAAATTGTCTTTCTCTTATTTTTTACATCCCTTTTATAAAGTATGTGATTAAAGTTTCATTCAATACCTTTTTTTTAAAAAAGTTAAGGTATTTTATGATGATGAAGAAGACTTATTTTAAGGAGTGATTAAATTTTTTGTAAAATTTCGAGAAATATTAAAGTGACAATAATTTATAATAAATAAAATTAATTTATAATTTTTTTGCCAAAAACAAAAAATATAAATTACAGTTTTAAATTAAAGTTTTATGAATTTAACTTTAAGGCGTAAAAAAATCTTTGTTAAAATATCAAAAACCTCTCAATTACTCTATATATTAATTACCATTTGTTAGTGAGAATATCACAAAGATAATCCAAGGTTTATTTTATGACTGATGTCAAACATAAATGATTTTATTGTCAATTCTTTACAACTTGAATGTGTTTTTTCAGACCCATTATGGATCTTTAGTGTTTTAACAAGAAAGAATTACCTTGTTTACTTATTTCACAGAATTGTCTATTAAAGGACTTTTTTGTATTACTCTTACCGTGAGTATTACTCTCCTTAAAAATATTAGGGTGAGTCATAAGTAATTTCGTTTTTAAAATAATTTAGAACGAAATAAAGTACATTTTTTATATCGTTTCAAAGTAAAGACCAAAGTATCATTCCGGGATGATACTATTTTTGTCTTTGGAAACGAAAATTCTTAGCGCCCATTTTCCATCTATTCAAATCATTAAACGTACGCCATTTGAGGAAATGTGCAATTGTTCAGAAAGATGATAATTCGATGGAACAAGATCAGAACTGTATGATGGACGGGGTAAAAATTAAACGGATTCCATTCTTTGATTTTTTCAAGTGTCTTCTTCGAGTTGTATGGTCTGGCAATATCTTGCTGCAGGTGTACCTTTTGACTAATAGCAAGTATGATGGTGGATCTTTTATTACATTTGATCTATTTGCGCAAAATAGAAGTCTGCTTCTAATATCTTGTTATTCGGAATTAATTCCTAGTGAATGACGTTTTCGAAATTTCACTAAGCACATAAGCACCTTTTTTGAGAACTGTTTCCTTTTTGGAACTAGTTTGGCCACTTGGTCAACCCTTGATTCTTTTTATCATGATTGCTGAGGTAGATCCTTTTTTTTAACCGAATTAACAATTTGTCGAATAAAACGGTCACCAAGGGGATTTCAAAAAGTTTAGTGCATACTTCAATGCGTCTCATTTCTTGATTTTTGTTATCATTATTTCAGCTACAAGATATATTTTTTATTCATGAAATTAATTTTCAAATATAAAAGGAAACTTTATTTATATAAAAAAAATTCTTCACATTTTGTCTCGTTTGTTAGAAGACTATTTAATAATATTTGTTTTCTATTATATTTGATATATTGATATATATTGATATTCTATAATATTTGATTAGTTACTGAATGTAATTTTAATTAAATTAAAATCACTTATATAAATATATTATTCAGACATTGACATTTCTTCAAGCATTTTAACAAATTAATAATTTAGAAACTATATTTTCTTATTGGTTGTCCAGTCTATTAAATTTTCTTTCAATAAAAGTAATTAAAGCCTAATCAAAATAGTACTATTAATTTAAAAATTAATAATTAAAGAAAAACAAAATTTCTCTCAGGAAAAATGTATGATATATTTTTCAAGAATATTAAAAATATATTTATTATTCACTTATACATTCATTATAATTGTATATTTGCCGGAGGTAGATTTTTCAAGTTGATTTAATGCAAATATTTATTAATTAATAAGAAAAATAAGAGATTGATTATTTAATTATTTAATGAAAAGAATGAGTAAAACAAAAACAGGGTTTAAAATTACATTGGTTTATAACAAATTAAAATTGTGATTAATTTGGAAGGTATCGAATTAGTAAAGAATGATAAATATTTATAAAATAATAATAATAATAGTAATAATTAATTTTATTTTTATTATGAGTCAGTGATTTAGGGTGATTTGAGGCAGCAATATTAACATTTATTATTGTTTTCTCTTACCCTTTGATTAGTCTTTATCTTCAGGTTTTCATCCCTTTGGTGGTCCGGGTAAATCCATCAAATTAATGATCATAAATTTAAGGTAGATCAAATCATCTACTAATGAAAATCAAAATGTATAAATAAAAGGTGGTTAAATAATTTTCATAACCTAGTGGAATCTCATTGAGCTAATGTCAGTGGATTACCATGAAATATTAGGTAGTTGTATTAATTCTCACTCTTTTAATTAATTAATTAATTAATTAAATATTACAATGATAATTTATCATCAGCTCTGTTAAAAAAAATCACATTTGCGGGAGACGTTACTTTTTTGTTTTCATCTCAAAAGAAAAGCTGCAGAAAGTCATAGGATGCTTTCAGAAGCTTATAGCAAGCATGCTATGTTAGAAACATACTGTTGAGATTGGTTTTCGGAATTCAAAATGGATGACTTCGATTTTCAGGATAATCAACGCCCAGGTCAACCAAAGCACTTTTCAGGTGAAGATTTGGAGGTGTTGATCAAAGATCAATCTTAAACAATTGAAACAATGTGAGTAGTCCTTAATGTCAATAAATCTACAATAGCAGAAGATTAAAAGTCGTTGAATGCAAACAGAAAGTCGGTAAATGGCTGCCTAATCAATTGAAAGAAGCATATATTGCAAAAGATTAGAAATTTGTCAGACGCTGCTTATCAGGCATAGAAAAAGTCATTTTTACATCTCATCATTATTACTTATGATGAAAAATGAGTTTTTATGAAAATCCAAACCGAAGAAAATCATGGATGAAGTCTGCTTAATCCTGAAGGTCAACACCAAAACAAGACTAGCATGGACACAAGATAATGTTGTCCAACTTTTTGGTTCAAAGGGGTATTTATTTTGAGCTGCTGAACAAACTTGAAAGGGCTGATGGTTGGCGTTATCAACAAAAATTAATAAAATTGAGGCAAGCATTTTTTGAAAAACGACCAGATTACTGGAATGGACATGAGACAGTGTTATTATAGCATGATAATATTCGACCCTAAATTTAGATTTTAGTGAAGAGTAAGATAATAGAATTTTGATGGAAGGTTTCACCTCACCCATCATACTCACGATCACATCAACAGTCATATAATGTCGAAAATAGTTTGACTATTGGTAAATTCTCAGGAAGAAAATTTTTTTTAACTTGGAATTCTTTTGTTGCTATAAAGGTGGGAAAATGTTGTTAGTGATGATGGATGATATTTTGAATGAAATGTCATGAAAATAAATGTATCTGAACTTTGTATTTAAATTTCTTATTATTAAAAATACAGCCAGAATTAATGTAATTATCTAATAATTTAGATATGGAATTCGTCGATGTTCCTGAAATATCTCACGAAATCTTTGTCAAAACGTGCTTGGGACAGGACTCCATAAATACTATCAATCAGGTACCATATTCGATTTTAACCTTTTGTCATTGTTCTCAATTGATTCATGACATTAAAAAATAAAAAAGGAAATTAAGTTTTTTATTCTTTCATACTAGTATGAATTAATTCGATCCGTTCTTATGTCAATTAATTAATTATCATTGTTTAACATATAATAACTTTAAATTTATTTATTTTTTACCTTGGAAATATTTTAAGAATATAAAAAAAGTTTGGCACTTTTACAATAACAGCCTGTTTAAATTAATTAAAAATTTTAAGAAATGGACCTCAAAAACAACATTACTCATTTTCTGCTTCCATTGGAAAAAAATGAAGCTCATCGAAAACTCATGGAAGCTTATGGTGAAATTGATCAGAGCGATTAATATAGCAATGAATGGTTTAGAAATTTCAAGATGGCTGATTTCACTGTCAATGACAAAACTCGTTCAGGCCAACCGAAAAAAGTTATAGAGCGATGAATAACAGGTGCTAATTGATAAAGATCATTGTCAATCACAATATGAACTAACACAATTTTTAAATATTGATAGAAAGTATTGGTGTGTACATAGTATGACCAAAAGAGTGAAATGCATCAGTGGTTGTTAAAGTAGAACCAAAGGATTATTACTGAACTTAAAGAACAACAACTGATAGATTTAAACAAGTCATTGAATCATAAACGACCGGAATATGCACAGATGTGACAGTTATTTTGTAGCAAGATAACGTATGTAGAGATCTTTTAGAGAACGCAAAGATTGTAGAGATCTTTTTGGGATGTTTTACCTCACTCGGTGTACTCACCGGATATTGGTTCAAGTGACTATCATTTGTTTCGATTGATAACACACGAGCTTTTGAAACAGCCTTTTCAATTATGAAAGGATCAGTTCAAAAGATCAGTCGTTTACCTTTAAGCATTCCAAAAACTACCAATGAGATTCGAAAAACTATAGCAAATGATGGAAAAATACTTTGATTATTTTACAGGTACTTACTTTTTCATAAAAGTGTTTTTTGTATTACAAAATTCATTGAATTAATTCTCATAACTAATAGTTTGAATGGAATATAATCACAGATTAAAATTGAGTCTTTTAAAGGCTGTCTCATGTTATCAATTACTTTTTCATATTTTATTTTAAAGATTCAAACTGTAGTTTTTAGAAATTCATTAAGAATTGTTGTTGAAATTTAAAAAGTAAAAGTGAGAGAAATAAAAAATATGATAAGGACAAATATTTTGGTTCGCCAAAGGCACGAACTGAAGAGATCGCTATGGAAGTGATAATACTACAAATAATAATAATAATAATAATAATAA
>JBBMKC010238770.1:0-14654 GCA_037834085.1 Bipalium vagum | reverse complement strand
ATTATCAAAATTATCAAAATTATCAAAATTATCAAAATTATCAAAATTATCAAAATTATCAAAATTATCAAAATTATCAAAATTATTATTATTAATATTATCATTATCATTTTTATTATGATCATGATCCTAATAAATGATTGAGAGACATTTTCTTGAAACATTAAATCACATTAATTATATTTTTAAAATTGAAGAGATAATGAACTTTTATTCCGATGACCACTAAAAGAATACGGAAAGGGGAAAATATTATTTTGGAAATCTCTAATAAAATTTTTTACCTCCTTTTATATTGATTTTTTTGTGCTTGGCAAAAAACGGAATAATATTATAATATTATATTGACAGCTGAAATCTATTTACTACAATCAAGAGAAATATTTCACATATTTTTCATATATTTTTTGAAGGACAAAGTGTCAGAAAAAGTATAGAATAATAAAGTTATGCACATTTATGAATGTTATCAAAAAATCAATCTTAATTTTCTTATAATTCCAGTTCCGGGAAAAGGTAATTTTATATTCAAATGAAATAATTTTGATGGAGAAATATTCTCAAAATAAACGTGTCTCAAAGTCCATTAGGAAATTGCAGTGAATATTAATTATATATTGATTAATTATCTTAATTAATATTACTAATATAAATCGAAATAATTAACAATTTTTTACAATATTTTATTTTCAAATTATAAAAAAAACATTTTTTTTATACCAAGAACTCCTTTGCAAACTGTTAGCTGCGATATCAACAAAATCAGTCATAGTTTTAAAGATATATTTTTTAATGTCTTTTTAAAATAATAATACTTAAACAAATTTTCAATTTGTAATAAATTAATATGTTGTTCCCTTATTCATTTCAATAAAAATTATTTAAAATAAATATACAAAATTAAATTAAATAAATATTAAAATTAAATTAGGCGCAATATACAAATTCAAAAATTAGAAACCAGTTTATATACTCACAGTTACGTTAAACAATTTTTAAAATAATTGTCCTTACTGTCCAAGTTATAATTTATCTAATTTTTCACTAATTTATTTATTTTTTTAATTAAATATCGATTAATCTTGTTATTATATTTATTATTATCTGTTATTTTTATTTTATTTTATTTATCTCACTTTATTTATTTTCATTATTCATCTGTTTTACTACAATCATAAAACATATTCAGTCCACAAATAGTTCAACGCGATTTTAATTCCGGAATGTTACATTTGTCCAAATTTCAATGGAAAAAGTTAATGAACATGACTGGAAAAAATATTTCAATTAGAAAAGCCCGTATATTATGGTTGAACGAAATTATTTAATGAAAAAAATTCTAGCACCAAATAAGACCTCCACAGGTGTATTTTCTCCATTAAACTATTTTTATGTAAAAAAAAGAAAATTAAATTAAAAAATAAAAAAAAGCAGGGAATGCCGATTTTTAAGTACAAACGGATATATTTGTGAGAAAATAATAAATTTTATTTTGATTGGATTTTTTTAAATAAAAAAAGATTTTTTTGTTCAATTTTTTTTCAAATTAAATTATAGTTGTAAAAATTATTTTAAATAAATAAATTTTATAAGTCAATTTGAACTAACAATAGAAATAGTTTATAATATGTTTAGGTATTACTGAAATCAATTAAAGAATATAGGGTTTTCGATCTATTAAACAATTTTGTCAACCAATTAAATAATCTTGTCAATCAGATAAATAATTATAAATGATTGTGAATTGATCGAAAATCTATAATCTTCTTTAATGCTTGTATTTTATAACTGAGATATGTCCAACTTACGTATTGATAATATTCAAACATCAAAAGTGAGGGAAATAGAATATCAAGTCATAAAAGAACAATTGTATCAAATTATGACAGGAGGAGGATCGGAGATAAAACAGTGGAAGACTTTTCCATAAAGACAATTATATTTGTAAATTGACCAATGTAAAAAGGTTTTTTAAAGACATGTAAGCTACAAACCAATAAACGCGGTGGTGACAAATGTTCCAAATTAAGCTTGGAAACGTTAAAAACAATCTTTCAGGCTGGATTGAAGAAAGGTTTGGCGTCGTTGTATCATTGAATACAGTTGAGATAGTTCTCTCATCGACTATTTCATGATAATTTTTAAAGGACCGCTTTTTTAAAAAGTTTTTTAAAGACATAAGATACTGCGGAAATACAATAAAATTAGGAAAAATATATGCTTCAAAATGTTTAGAGGATGGAAGTCAAAATTGAAGATAATAATCTTTTTTTAGATGGAGTTGGATTTTGTGTTGTTGCTAGACTTGGTAGAGGAGAGAGCAGAAGATGAAAAAAGCCGTTTTAACTGAAATAAAATCATGAGTAAAGGAGCTTAATTTCAAGTAAGTTTGATCAAATTACTGAAGCACAATGTGCAACTTTTTATAGGATAATGATTTCCTATCTTATTAAAAGTGAACAGGGAAGTGATTATTGAATAAAAATTATTTTAGCAGTTTAATGTTTTTAAGTAAAATTATTTAATTTGTTGAAACATTTTTAAAAGATCGAAAAATCCTATAATTAAAATAATTATTTTATAAAAATAAAATCAATTTTTATTTATTGATTTACCATATTTTTGTTTCCCAATCAATTTAAATAATTATTTTATTTTAGGAATAACAATTTCAATGGCGCTAATTTTCCACATTCGTTGTTTATTAAAATCCATTTTTGAAGAAATCTTTGATAGAAATATTATTTTATATTTTTATTCTAACGCCTATTTCATAGATTAATGGTTTTCTTTTTACTGTATCAAAGCTTTGAGACAAAAAATAATACTTTTAACTTTGTTATAGTATGTCTATAAGATTTATTATTTTCTTTAATAGTTTAAATAAAAGAATACAAATAATTTGACACTGTAACAGTTTTAAAAAAATAAGATTCGTTTTTACCAAACTTTTGTTCAATACGAGTTATGCTTTTATTAAAATGCTCTCGGCATCCTCAGGACTCGAAAAGATTAAGTATAGTAGTTGTTTTTATATGGAAGATATTCGTGCAATTCCTCAATATTGTCGAATGAAAGAAAAATGAGTACATTTTAGCACGTTATTGTAGGAGATAAAAAGGAGATTCTCTAAATTTTTTGATCTCTGATTTTTGCCATAAATGAGACTACGCAAATAATGGCGATAATTAGAGGTCCCATACCCATAATTGTTGTGTACTATCTACACATATAATTTATAAAACGGCCTTTTGTTGGAAAATAATTTTTAAAGTGAAAATCAAAGTCAATAGAAAAATATAAGATTTATTTATTAAGCCAAAAGTTTTTTTTCTATTTCAGCATTATTTGGAATTTATCATGTTTTCAATTATTTTCAAGAATTCAATACCTTCTTCTGAAACTTTAGGAAGGCCTATCAAATCTGACTTTAGCTTGTCAAAGTACGTTAATTCCATATGGAAAGATAAATTTTCTTCACATTTTTCAACATTGACTCGTTGTTTTTGAAGCACCACTTCTGATTGAATTTCTCTTAAAGTAACTATAATATCTAAAAGTCGATCCTCAATGGTCAAGTACAAATCAAACACTTCATCTTGACTAATTTTATCTAATAGACAAATCTCATTTGTTAAATGTTCATAATTTTCAATTTCAATGGGTTCTATGATGTGATTATTTAAAGATTTTTCTTTTGTGAGCCCTATGAGGTGATGGCAGCTTTTTTCACAGATTTGTAAATATATACTTAGTAAAATCAGTTGTAGTGTACTTAATTAGTGTCTTTATTTCCACAAAAATCGACAATATTAGACTTAAACAGTATATCTTTTACACAGCAGCCAAATTAAATATTTTTAACTTGAAACATAACTTAATATTTGTTTTCGATTTGTACGCAACAGATTATAAAATTGCAAGAATTATTGTATAAGTTGTGAATACAATAACTTACGTTACATGAATTACTTACTTCATTGTCCACATACTGTAGCTAATTACTGTTTGAACGAACAATCTAAAGCCGTAATTTTAAATGCGTTGAAAAATTTTGCACCCACAAAATAATTATTCGCTTAAAATTATACGTAAAGGTAAATATTGTCTTACTTCAGTTTTGTGTCTGATTAAAAATCTCTTCATTATTTATTAATAATATTATTAGTAGATATTCTGTGATATCAATATTAATGGTAACATTAATAAAAAATTAAAAATAATTAAACTTCAATCTGCAGAATACTAAATATAAATTATTTTAATTAATAATATATTGAAATGAGTTGAAGAACGGAAATCTGATGTTAGCTCAGCTTTCATGCATATATATATTAATTAAGTTATCCAATTTTTTAATATTATCTGTCAAAGATTTTGAAATAACTCATTATGATATCAATCTTTAATTATTTTATTTATTATATTTCCAAATTGGACAATTCCACCAAGTAAGTTATAGTATGGTTTTCATAATCAAGCGTATATCAGTGAGTTTAATAATAATTCATTTTGGTTTTAGTTCACCTTCATGATTAAAACCAGTATTAATTTAAATTTTATAAAATAATTAAATAAATAATAATAATATTATTATTATTTTATAAAAAAAGTATTTTTAAAATTAAAATTGGAATTTATACTTATTTTACTAAAAAGAAAATATTGTAGCTAAATAACAAAATAAAATTTTAATGATTATTTTGTTTAAATTAACTAGTTTTTTTGTATTCAAATAAACCAGTATACTTTGGAATATTTATATCTAAACGAAAAATTCTATAACCATAGTATAAGGAGGGGTTCGAAAATTAATTGCTTGATTTTTTAAAATCAGGACTTCACGCCTAAATTAACAATTATTAAATGTTTATCATTTAAAGTTTTTAAAAATTATTCAGTTACGGTTTTTTTAATAAAAATAAATAATTAAATAAATGTTTATAAATTTTTATGAAGTAAATAATTTAGTTTAAAAAAAAAGGATGAGGTCGCGAGGTCCATGTTTGAAAAGGTTGTTTAAGTAATCGGATTTAATAAAATATATTATTATTGCCTTGATCTTATATTATTATTTAAAATGACAACACAAGAATATAACTCAGAATCTTTACGATGGTGATATTATTCATACAGAAATAATTAAATATTTTTATAAAATAAAAAACCTAATTTTATTTATTTGTTTAACTAATAATAATGAATGAATTATCAATCAATTAGAGAAATTTTTTTTACGCGAACTAATGTGAGAATTGAGTAAAATAAAAAATAAAGATATGAAGAAGAAGAAAAAATCCCAGATTGTCAGCCAACTTTTTCACAGCTTATTTCCATATTGATATCGTTTAAGTATATCCAGCTGAGTTTTAATGAAGCTTTAAGCAATTTTATAAAAAATCAAAAGATAAAAATCAAAAGAATTCAGAGAGTTATCCTTTCAAATGTCACAGAAAGAAACGAAATGTGTCATATTTTAAAATATTTTTAGACATCTAATTATTTTTAATTATTTGTTTAAATACAAATAAATCATAATTAAAGTTTCTAAAGAAAAATGGCAAATTCGAAATCACTGTTCTGAAATTAATTTCTAGTCACAAATAACCCCTTAATTTAAACTATAAAAAAATTTTCGAAATTTATTAATGATTTTTTAATTTAAATATTGATTTATTGTAATAATTTATTTTAAAGATAATTGTAAATATTTTTAAAATTAATTTATTCGAATTTTATTAAAAATATTTTGATATTCCTTTATTTTATTGATATTAAAATATTCAATATAATCAATAATTAATTAAAATTAAGACTGCAGACTAATTATTTTTCTGAATCTACGAGGAGTTTTTTATTTGCTTATTATTTCATATGGATGATATTGTTAATTTAAATTTTAATTTTTTTATATATTTGACTTTTATCAGGTAATTTAGCAGTTTTTATTTATTATTAAAATTTTTGGGAAAATTTATTAACTTGGGTTTTAACATCATAAATTTTTTTTTAAAAAATTAAATAATAATTTTGCAATTCAAAAATATTAAGAAAAAAATATTGGGACTGAAAACGGACTTATGAAAATCAATTTATTTTTATTTCATAAATTTTATTAATATATTTTCAATTCTATAAAAATTAATAATATTTTACAATACTTATTGATTTATTAAAATAAGAGATATAGTAAATGTTAAGAAAAGCGTCTTTTGTTTATATTAAGAAAATTAGACTAACAAAATCAAATATTTTGAATATATTGCGGGTGCCCATAAATAATTTCGTTTTTATTAAAAGATGTAAGTGCATTTATTTGAAAAACCCCAACACTAAATCACTAAGTACTTAACACAAACTTCTATGACCTTTCTCTACTGTTTCCCAGTTTTTTAAAAAAAACTGGGTTTCTAGAGTTAAATTATTTAATTAAAGTTTTTATTTATTTCGATTTCTTAAATTTTTTGTAAATTATTTAAACATATCATAAGAGTATTTTTCTTCGTTTTGATTGGTTTCTGATTTAAATTTCCTTTTAGAAATTGCCGTAATGATATGAAGAAGTGAAAGTCAGGCAAAGCACGGCCAGTTGAGTATTCATGATGAGTAAAAATCTCTCATTCAAGTTTTTAATTCTTTCTCTAGCTGTCATTGCAGCATGTGGTCTGACATTGCCATGATAGAGGAAAATATATTTTCGATTTTGCAGGACTGGATGTCTTTCAGTAATGACTTCTGTCAATACACTCTGTGAGGTGTATTAACTGAAACATTATCATGCAAAATATACAGGTATTATTTTTTTGACCTCTTTCATAATTTTTTACATTACATGTGCGCAGTAACACTAAGTTGTCCGGAAAATATTTGTGCTTAACATTTAATTTACAAAGAATTTTACAAAAACCAAACGATATCATTCTTCGAAATACGAACCATGATTTTCTTTGACAGCCGTCCATCTTTCTGCAAGTAATTCAATTTTTTGCAAATACCATGCCTTCGGCTTAGAGATAAAAAACTCCTGACATGCCAATGCTAACTAAATTTATTGAACTGCCGACCACGTAAGAAAATAGCCATGGAACGGAATAAGTCATAATCTGATAATGCGATATCCGGAATGTACTCAGGATGCGTTAATACTTTTATTTCCCTTGATGCCTTCACTTATTGTTGAGCTACCCAAGAGTGATTTGCAAGAGCACTATCATGTTGATAAAGTTAACGGCTTCCGGTCGTTAAAATTAAATAACGATTGATGGATACTCTATCAATTTGCTGGGCATAAAGACTACCGTTCGAATTGTATGATACCTTCGAAATTACACCAAACACGCAACATTACCTATCCGAAACAATCCTGCCGTACCTCTGGTAAAATCTGTGTCCCTTGTGAAACCCATCGTCGTCGGTAATAAGGATTACGCAGAAATATCCATTTTCATCGAACTTAACAATTCTTTTTCAAAATTTATTACCAACTGGTTTTTGAAGGAACTGATTGCAAATTTCAGTTTTTTTCCTTGCGCGACTGTCAATTGATGTTGATCTTGTCTTAGTTATTTATATTTATAATTCAGGTGAATTAAATGTTCATCGGCAGTTGACATAGGAATGAAAAGTGTTCGTGACAATTCTCTAAAACTTGACTGTGTTCTTTTCTCTAAGGCGACGCATAATGTCCCTTCATCGAGATCTGATGAACAACCCGGTATCGGTTTGTCAACTAGACTGGTGTTGTTTTCATTGAAGAACTAAAACAAAATTGTCGTTTTATTTCGATGAACTATACATATACCTTCAACTTCACAAATTTGTCGACTGCAGCTCTTCAGCCTTCCATTTTTTCAAGAATGGCGCAATAGTTCACGAATTGTTATTGCTAGGTAAATCGATAAAAAATTTTAATCTCTAAATTTTAAAATAATATTACGTCATTTGAAAATCGGACTTTAAAACAATATATAACACTTAATAAAACAAAATATTTTTACTTTAACTATTTTTTATATTTTTATTTTAACTATGCACTAATTATGTAGTTCGAATCCGTGATTTCCGGAGTAAAGTTGTTCTTGATCATACCTTTTGCAACTCAAAGCACGCTAAGCATGAGACATTGACGATGAAATGGCTTTGATCGAAACATTTTTGAAGAGGATACCTCTGAAACAACTCAATTATGAAACTGACTCTTGGTGCATGAAAAAATATCACACACGTTATTATAATATACTTCAAAATATTCTATCGAAGAGAATGGCTAAAGTTTTGTTGTTGGATATGGAATAAGAAAGCACACAATAATTTCAACAGAGCGGATATCATTGCAAACACTTGGTCGAGGATTGCGTAAATGATACAGAAGCGAAATCAGTTTTTGCTTCATCGCCATTATTGATTTCTATAAACTATTCCTGTGATGTCTTGGTAACCCTTTCAACTTTGACTCGGGATGGGCTTCTAGAAAATGTAGACGGATGTCAGGTTGACTTTGAAAAAAATGATGAAAGTTCGTCCGTTTTCAGATTTAATGTCATTTTCCTCATAGAAAGCATATGTGGTAAGCAACATGTCAATTTCATTTTCATCAAATTTTGTTTGCCAAGCCAGAATTTTCATTTTGAAGAATTTAATCTTTTCAGATAAACCGATGTAGGTACCATTTGGTCCTTTTCGTCATAAATTTAATTCATTGAAGGTTACAAAGATTCTCACCAGATAGGCTATTTTCTCTAGTTTACTTTTATTCCTAGAGGGGCTGTTTTGAGCTGTGGGATTGCTTTCTGATTAGAAACATGGATTACATCATGATGAAGATTAAAAATAAGTTTAGGACTTTTCCTTTTAACAACGATGTTACTTCAGTGTTAAGTACTAGATCATTGTGGACGAATTCAAATCATTACAAAGTTCTAAAAGAAATGAATTGATTAAAGCAGTGACATTCAGAAAATTTGCGGAACTAAAGACAATGATTGCTTTCCGTTGATTCAAATTTTTTCACCTTTTGTTCGCAGTCCCAGATGTTGTTGTATCAATGTAGACTGGCGTCTCATCCGCATTGAGGATTTTGCTTGCTTCGTATAATTGTGCAATTTTACAACAGTTTCAAAAGGCCTCAATTGTACGCTTTACTTAAGCTCTAATATTCTTGACCTATGGTGGTTATTTTCCTGTATGAAAGATAGTTTCTCTTGAAAACATTTGATATTCATTACAATTTGATAAAACATTACAATATTCTGATGGTTTTCATCGACACTGCTTCTTTATGATATTTTCGTTTTAACTTTACATACTCCAGTAAATATTTTTCTAAATCTTGATTCATTGGTTTTCTGTCCAACCTTACTTTTTTCGTATTTACTTTTATCACATCACAAATCGCCACTAGTTTTTCTCAATCTTTTACCAAATTCTTAACATTTGTGATTCCAGCCTCTCTAACTGTCTTAATTATTTTTTATTGTTTTTTTTATAAGTTTAAAGTACTTCTAACTTTTTGGTTATTGTCTATGATTTTCTGTTCTTTTTCATTGTTTTGCTACTGTTGATCTATGTGGAATTGTTGGCATTATCTGATATATCTGAAAAATTCATTTGAATGTTATCTATACAGAAATTATGGTGTTTTCAATAAAAATATATTATACTTTTTTATTTTTAATGCACAATTACAACAATAAAACAAAATATGTGTTACGTGATACCAATATAACTTAATCATTAAAGAAGTTAGTTTTAAGATGCCGAATATAAGATAAACTAAAAGACCATGGCCCTGTGGGAGGTCCTATACGGAATCTGGGAGTGGTAATTCATCACGTAATTCATCCTCATGATATGTTACCACAATGTATTTCAGAGATCCATTTTTAAATCCAACTCTTTCTCCATTTTGAAAATCTAAATCAAGTTGATTTACTCATCTTTTTTCCATTTAACTTTCATATTTTATTTAACTCCTATTTCAAATGTTAACCTATTTACCGTGTTTCTCAGATTACAAGATATACCATTATGTAATACCTAGTGTCGGTTTAGGCAGATTTTATATATAAATATATAAAATATTATAATATAAAATTATAATTTATTAATTTAATTCGTGAACCTACATACATTATTATTTAAAATTTCTAGTATTACTTACCGCTCTACATTATAATGTTAATAATGATTTTAAAATTAAAAAGTCCCCTGTTCTGAATTTACTCTTTATAATAATAAAACAAATAAACAAACGTTTATTAAATTAAAATAGAAAAATCATTTATATAAAGTCGTGTACCCTTTTCGTACTGTATACGCGAGTAAAATTAAAAATTAATTCAATTGAAAAAATAAAGTGTTAATATTCAAAATAAACGATAAATGATAACGTCCACTTGTAAAAATAAATAAATAAATAAATTATATTTATATATATAATTTAATTGAGGCAAATAGTTCGTATTTTGAAACTGTTCGTCCACAAAGCCCAATTCTTGTATGATATCTGTGATATTCATTATCGAATTATAGGTTTTGCTTTATAAATAAGTTCAAATTATCAGATCCCCAAATACAATTTATTCGATTATAAGACCCACTGTGATTATTAATTTATCAAATTAACTAGATCAAGGTCTCAGTCTAATTATAAGTTATCGACTAAAATATATATTTTGTCTGATATTGTTGAATTGACTTATTTCCTTTCAGGCAAAATATCAAAATAGCAAGAAAACCATTAATGATCTTTTTATATTGTTTTTATTTATATTTATTTTTATGATGTTAAAAGAATCGCATTAGCTGTCAGAAAAGATCATTAACAGAACTGAGACTGTCAGGATATTAGATTTCTTGCAACATTATATTTATGGTGTGAAGAACTGAGAAAATAGAAATGTTAAGTTAACTAATTTTAAGACATTTACCAAGAATTTTCAGTCATTAAAGTCGCAACTAAGATTTTATGAACAAGAAAACCGTTATCTAGAAATTTCAAATAAACCAAACAACCTTCTTCAAACAATAATAATAAAACAAAAAAATAATATAATTTTATATATTTTAAAAATCCTCAATAACATCTATTATGAAGCTTTGGCTTTGTATTAAAATAAAACCTTTGTTTCTCTTTCTCTATCATTTAAAATGGAATCAATCCATTAACCCAAAGTGATAATCAAATGTCATTTAATGACATTGTAATGAACCTAAATGTATCCGATATGTTTTCATATCTGATATTAATTAACAAAGAAACTTATTAGTTCTGTTCGATAGTAAATAACACTTTACAAGGTAAATAATCAATTAACACGTCTATTCAGTCGATACACACAAAAGCCACAAATATAATGTCTCAGAAATGTCTCTTGTTGCCCCACAAAATAGCAAAATGTTTCAAATCATTACGCAAGAATATCACTTTGTCTCCTAAACAAATTGCAAGAACTTAGGTTCATTGAATGGGTAATATAACAGACTATGATAAAAATAAAATAAGATAAAATACAAAATATGTTGTTGAGAATCTGTTAATTCATAATTTTAAATGAATTATGTTATAAGGCTAAAAATTACTTAGACTCTACAAGAAATAATGAAGATAAGTGCACAAAATTTTTATTAAAAATACATATAAATGTATAGGTCTCATTTTTCGACATAACCGCTGTTTACATCGAAAGACATTCCCATGATCGTCAATTCCATTAAAACCCACTTTAAGGAAAATTTGATCATTCTCTATGAGGAATTCAGTCATTTTATCTTTCATATCATCTGGATCTGAACTATAAGAGGTTACAAATCCAATTTTTTCTAATGTCTCCTTGGATTTCTTTGATGTGTTAATAGGAGCGTTATCATGGATCCTGGTTCCGAGGCTTGTGTCGGATAGTTCGGGTTTAAAGTAAGAGAATACTATTAATATAATAATCGGAATTTATGATTTCTTCAGTAAAATCTAGCTTCAAGATGCCTTTTCTATCCCAACAGATGGTCCCACAGAAATTCCCAGACGCAACACTCTAGATGGCTTCTGATTTTGGAAAACCCACTGCTTTTACTCTCTATTAGAGTCGGGAATACAGAGACCGAATGACGTCTCATCTGTAGTTCTGATATTCCATTAAAACGTGGTCCAACAACATCCAGAAGATAAAGATTCCTTTCACAAGCCATTTTTCGGCTACCCATTATCTCGGCAGTTAAAAATCTCGGTATGGACCTGCTACATAGCTTTGGACTTCAATTTTGTCTAGAAGCAACTGGTATATTCTTTTCCATAAATATAGCTTCTCAAACAGCTGAGCGTGAGTAATTTTTCGTTCTTTTATTTAAAATATATTTCATTTTTGTGATAATTTCTGCAGGTCTTCCACCTTTGGATGCTTCATAAACACTTGTTCGGCCAGATGAAAAATCGCGGTACCAGTTATATATGGTCACCTCACATAAGGCTTCTTCACTGTATACCTCTTTTAGCTCATTAATAATTTCCTGCCTGGAAGATAGCTTCAGTAGGGAAACCGAACACACTTCGGAATTCGACATTTTCAAATATTTTTTTGAATTTATCTTATCTAGTAGAAACAAAAATAAAAATATTTAAACAAATCATATAATTCATGACTATATATAATTATTATTTTATGTGCAAAATTTTATTTAAATATATTCATTACTTCCGATAAAGTCTAAGTACTTACCACGAAAGTATTTCATTAAAGACCAAAATTAATTATGATTAAAAATGTTGGCGCAACTCATGCTCAGCTCAACTGACCTAGACTGAGTTTGTTGTGGGCTTACCTAAAGAGCCCCCTATCATACCCTATAACAAAAACACTAATATGTTTAATTAATAAGATGTATGTTTAGATGTTTAAATGTTTTTAAATGAAACATCTAAACATTTATTAAATGAAATGAGGGTGAAACTCTTATTAATTTACCACGATCAACTGCAACAGACAGTCACTCCTGAAAAACAAAAAACTGCTCAGACATTCTCTCAAAATCTCTATCACATCCTAATTTAAAGCTATGCCAGGGAAAACCCTGGTCAGCAAAAATGAAATTCTAGAAAAACATATTTGTATATCTTTGATAATTTTTTGGGCGAAAAATAATGAATTTTCGCTTTCTTCTAAACTATTTTGTATACTATTTACTTTTAGTGTCTCTGATTAGCCAGTTATGCTGGCAATCATGACGTATTTTATATATTTAGATATTTCAAAAAATTAATTTAATTTCCATAAAATATAATTAGAGGATTCTAGAGAGACATGATACTGATTAAAAATCAGTAGTTGCTCCTAAAATAATATTTTTTATTTAATTTTAAAAAATTATTTAATTAATTTTATTTACAGAAAATTAAAAGATAGGAGTCGAATCTTAATAAAGAGAAAAATAAAATTATTATTATATTTATTATTATTGCAGTAATAGTAATACTAGTTAAATTTTAATTTTCTGTGGAAAAAGAGAAAAAAATGATAAAATTTGTTATTAAGTATTTATTAAAAATATAAGGAATTAATGATTATTAAGTGGTAAATTTAATATTTTAAATGTTTTTGTTTAAATATATGATTTTAAACTTTTTGTGAAAATTCAAATAGTTATTCACAACATGACTGAAGACGAAGAAATTGCGGCAGCTAACAAAAAATATAATAATTTTTATAGAAAATCATGGGAAAATAAAAATAATAAAATCAATAATTATATATTAATAAACAATACAATTTCTGAATTTGAAATCACAAATAATTCTATTGTTTCTAAAGAAAAATGCACCATGAAAAATTATTTTTCTTTTTAGACCTTGGTCAGCAGATTAAATTAATTTTCTGAAACACTTAAGTTTTTTCACTACTCAATTTTCAGGAAATTTATTTTTTTTATTTTTCATAAATAATTTGAATATTTTTATACAACCAGCTCCATTTATATTAATGATCAATAATTATTATTATTGTTATTATTTATTTATTTTTTCATATCGCGGTTCAATGAAAGTGATTTTTATAAGGTAAAATGGCTTTCCCAAAGCATCCGTATGGTTTCCTGGGAATTGACAATCTTTTCGGCAAACCTATTTAAATAATCTTTTTTAATTTGTTAATGAAATTATTTAATTATATTAATCTTCGGGGATTTTGCATTAAATGCATTTTTGATTTGATAACAACATTAGCCCACTGCTTTTATTTTAATCAAAGCTTGAGGACCGAAATAGCCATGACAAGAACACTTTTATACACAAGAAAATTTCTTAGAATTTTCTTTTCAGATCTTAACGGTTTTATTCTACAATGTATTATTTATAGCGTATAATATGTAGCTCGGAATTCACATATTAATAAAATTTATTTTATTTTTTAATGAAAATAAAATAAAGCACTTTCATTGTTGTTGATGAAATTCCTAAATATAACTATTATAAGATCCATTATTATTTATTTTAGGCCTGGTAACTTATTAACATATCAAATGAAAATTGAATCAAAGACCCCTGTCTAATGAAATTATTATTTGAAGATTAAAACAAATGTTATGATTTATTAATTTTCTAAGATTTTTTGAGGAAAAATGTTATTTAAATTAATAATAATAATAATAATAATAATAAAAAAATAATA